>CAWTZC010001526.1:0-282958 GCA_963919715.1 Microtus obscurus | reverse complement strand
GACCCGATTCCCCCAGCGGACCTCTGTCTGTAGACTCGATGCCTCGACAGACCTCTGTCTGCAGACCTGATGAACCCAGAGGGCCTCTGTCTGTACACCCGATGCCCCCACAGACCTCTGTGTACAGACCCGATGCCCCCACAGACCCTCAGTCTGCACACCCGATGCCCCCAGCTGACATCTGTCTGCAGACCGATGACACACAGACTTCTCTCGTCAGACTGATACCCCCACAGTCTCTGTCTGCAGACCAAATGCCCCCGCAAACTTCTGTCTCCAAACGCGATGCTCCCATAGACATCTGTCTGCAGACGTCATGCCAACAGCGGTCGTCTGTCTGCAGATCCGATGCCCGCACAGAACTCTGTCTGCAGACCCGATGCCCTCGCAGACTCTGTCTGCAGACCCGATGCCCCCACAGACCCCTGTCTGCAGAACCGAAGCCCCTGTGGACCGCTGACTGCAGACCTGATGCCGACAGTGGTCGTCTGTATGCAGACCTGATGCCCGCACAGAACTCTGTCTGCAGACCCGATGCCCGCACAGACCTCTGTCTGCAGACCCGATGCCCTCGCAGACTCTGTCTGCAGACCATGCCCCCGCAGACCTCTGTCTCCATACCCAATGCCCCCATAGACCTCATTCTGAAGACCTGATGCCCCCACATACCTCTGTCTGCAGACCCGATGTCCTCGCAGACTCTGTTTGCATACCAGATGCTAACGCAGAACTCTGTCTCCGGACCCGATGCCACCACAGACCTCAGTCTGCAGACCCGATGCCCCCACTGGACCTCTGTGTGCAGACCCAATGCCCCCACTGGACCTCTGTGTGCAGACCCGATGCCCCCACTGACCTCTGTCTGCAGACCTGATGCCTCCACAGACCTCTGTCTGTACACCAAATGCACGCATAGACCTCTGTCTGCAGACGTGATGCCCACACAGACCTCTGTCTGCTGTCCCGATGCACCAACAGACCTCTGACTGCAAACCCGATGCCACCAGCAGACGTCCGTCTGCAGACCCGATGTCCCACATACCTCTGTCTGCAGACCCGATGCGCCACAGACCTCTGTCTGCAGACCCGATGCCCCCACAGACCCCTGTCTGCAGAACCGAAGCCCCTGTGGACTTTTGTCTGCAGACCTAATGCCCCAAGAGTCCTCTGTCTGCAGACACGATGCCCCCACCGACCACAGTATGCAGACCCGATGCCCCCAGAGATCTCTGTCTGCAGACATGATGTCCTCACAGACCTCTGTCTGCAGACCCGATGCCCCCACAAACCTCTCTCTGCAGACCCGATGACCCCAGAGACCTCTGTCTGCAGATCCGATGCGCCCACAGACATCAGTCTGTAGAACCGATGCCCCCACAGTCCTCTGTCTGCAGACCCAATGTCACCACAGACCTCTTTCTGCAGACCCGATGCCCCCAGAGGCCTCTGTCTGCAGACCCGATGCCGCCACAGGACCTCTGTCTGCAGAACCAATGGTCCCACAGACCTCTGTCTCCAGACCCGATGTGCCACAAACCTCTCTCTGCGGACACGATGCCCTCCGCAGACCTCGTTCTGAAGACCTGATGCCCTCGCAAACTCTGTCTGCAGTCCAGATGCCCCTGCAGACCTCTGTCTACAAACCTGATGGCAAAAGCGGTCATCTCTCTGCAGACTTGATGCCCCCACAGGCCTATGTCTGCAGAACCGATGCCCACACAGACCTCAGACCCGATGCCTTAGCAGACTCTGTCTGCAGACCAGATGCCCCAGCAGACCTCTGTTTGCAGACCCGATGCCCCCAGCGGACATCTGTCTGCAGACCTGTAGCAAACAAAGACCTCTCTCGACAGACTGATGCACACACAGACTTCTGTCTGCAGGCCTGATGCCCCCACGAACCTCTGTCTGCAGACCCAAAGCCCCCACAGACCTCTGTCTGCAGATCTGATGCAACGCAGACTCTGTCTGCAAACACGATGTTCCCACAGACCTCTGTCTGCAGACCTGATGCCAAAAGGGGTCGTCTGTCTGTAGACCCAGTGCCCCCACAGACCTCTTTCTGCAGACCCGATGCCCACACAGACCTCTGTCTGCAGACCAGATGCCATCCCAGACCTCTGTCTGCAGTCCCGATGACCCCACAGACCTCTGTCTGCAAACCCGATGCCACCAAAGACCTCTGTCTGTAGAACTGATGCCCCAGCGGACCTCCGTCTGCAGACCCGATGTCCGACAAACCTCTGTCTGTAGACCCGATGCCAGACAGACCCCTCTCTGCAGACCCGATGCCACCAAAGCCCTCTGTCTGTAGAACTGATGCCCCAGTGGACCTCCGTCTGCAGACCCGATGCCTCCCCAGACCTCTGTCTGCAGACAAGATGCCCCCAGCGGACCTCTGTCTAAATACCCGAAGCTCCCACAGACCTCTCTCTGCAGACACGATGCACCACAGATCATCAGTCTGCAGACCTGATGCCCCAGCGGACATCTGTCTGCAGATCTGATGCCCCCACAAACCTCTATCTGCAGACTGATGACACCACAGACCTCTCTCTGCAGAACTGATGGCACACAGACCCTGTCTTTTGACCGGATGACCCCACAGACATCTGTCTGCAGACCCGATGCCCCCACAGACCTCTGTCTGCAGACCTGATGCCCCCACAGACCTCTGTCTGCAGATCCGATGCCTCTACAGACCTCTGTCTGCAGACCCAATGCCCGTAGTGACCTCTGTCTGCAGAACCGATGCCCTCACAGAAATTTTTCTGCAGACCCGATGCCCCCACTGACCTCTGTCTGCAGACCCGATGCACCCACAGACCTCTGTTTGCAGACTGGATGCCCTAGCAGACTCTGTCTGCAGACCAGATTCCCCCGCAGACCTCTGTCTACAGACCCGATGCCCCCATAGACCTCTGTCTGCAGACCTGATGCCAAAAGTGGGCGTCTGTCTGCAGACCAGATGCCAGCAACGACCTCTGTCTGTAGAACTGATGCCTCCAGCGGACCTCCGTCTGCAGACCTGATTCCTCCACTGACCTCTGTCTGCAGACCCAAAGCTCCCAGAGGCCTCTGTCTGCAGACCAGATGTCCCCAGAGGACCTCTGTCTGCAGACACGATGCCCCCAAAGAAGTATGTCTGCAGACCCACTGCCCCCTTGTGGACCCGTGTCTGCATACCCGATGCCCCGCCCGCAGACCTCTGCCTGCAGATCCGATGCACTAGCAGACTCTGTCTGTAGATCAGATGCCCCCGCAGACCTCTGTCTCCAAACCCGATGTACCCAAAGACCTCTGTCGGCAGACCCGATGCCTACAGCGGTCCTCTGTCTGCAGACACGATGCCCGCACAGACCTCTGTCTGTAGACCGGATGCCCCCGCAGACTCTGTCTGCAGACCATGCCCCCACAGACCTCTGTCTCCAAACTCAATGCCCCCACAGACCTCAGTCTTCCGGCCTGATGCCCCCACAGACCTTGGTATGCAGAAACGATGCCCTCATAGACCTCTGTCTGCAGACCCGATGCCCCCACAGACTTCTGTCTGCAGACCCGATGCCCCCAGTGACCTCTGTCTGCAGACCCGACGTCCCCACAAAAATCTGTCTGCAGACCCGATGCCCCCATTGACCTTTGTCTGCAGAACCGATTCCCCAATAGACTTCTGTCTGCAGACCCGATGCCCCCACAGACCTCTGTCTGAAGTCCGGATGCCACCAGCGGACCGTTGTCTGCAGACCCCATACCCCCAGGGAACCTCTGTCTGCAGACCCGATGCTCCCACACACCTCTGTCTGCAGAGCCAAATTCATCAGAGACCCCAGGCTGGAGACCCGATGCGCCCGCAGACTTCTTTCTGCAGACCCTATGCCCCAACAGACCTCTGTCTTCAGACCCGATGCCTCCACAGACCTCTGTCTGCAGACCCGATGCCCGTGGTGACCTCTGTCTGCAGAACCGATGCCCGCACAGAAATCTGTCTGCAGACCCGATGCCCCCACTGACCTCTGTCTGCAGACTCGATGCCCCCAGTGACCTCTGTCTGCAGACCAGATGGCCCCAGCGGACCTCTGTCTGGAGACTCGATGCCCTAGCAGACACTGTCTGCAGACAAGATGCCCCCGCAGACCTCTGTCTACAGACTCGATGCCCCCATAGACCTCTGTCTCCAGACCTGA
This sequence comes from Microtus obscurus, assembly GCA_963919715.1. NCBI lineage: Eukaryota > Metazoa > Chordata > Mammalia > Rodentia > Cricetidae > Microtus > Microtus obscurus. Next base: position 278,774 of record CAWTZC010001526.1, on the reverse strand, counting down.
TTCCAACAGTGGTCGTCTGCCTGCAGAGCTGATGCCACCAAAGACCTCTGTCTGTAGACCAGATGCCCCCAGAGGACCTCTCTCTGCAGACCCGATGCCCCCAAAGACCTATGTTTGCAGACCCATTGCCCCCGGCGGACCCCTGTCTGCATACCCGATGCCCCCCCCCCCCGCAGACCTCTGTCTGCAGATACAATGCCCTAGCAGACTCTGTCTGAAGACCAGATGCCCGCGCAGACCTCTGTCTCCAAACCTGATGCACCCAAAGACCTCTGTCTGCAGACCCGATGCCCCCACAGACCTCTGTCTGCAGACCCGATGCCCTCGCACACTCTGTCTACAGACCAAATGCCCACGCAGACCTCTGTCTCCATACCGGATGCCCCCTCAGACCTCAGTCTGCGGACACGATGTTCCCACAGAGCTCTGTCTGCAGTACAGATGCCACCACAGACCTCTGTCTGCAGACCTGATGCCACCACAGGACCTCTGTCTGCAGAAGCGATGCTCCCAGTGACCACTGTCTGCAGACCCGATGCCCCGATAGACCTCTGCCTGCAGAACCAATGGTCCCACAGACCTCTGTCTGCAGACCCGATGTGCCACAGACCTCTCTCTGCGGACACGATGCCCTCCGCAGACCTCGTCCTGAAGACCTGATGCCCTTGCAAACTCTGTCTGCAGTCCAGATGACCCTGCAGACCTCTGTCTACAAACCTGATGCCAAAAGCGGTCATCTCTCTGCAGACTTGATGCCCCCACCGATCTATGTCTGCAGACCCGATGCCCCCACAGACCTCAGACCCGATGCCTTAGCAGACCCTGTCTGCAGACCAGATGCCCCACAGATTTCTCTCTGCAGACGCGATGCCCCTTAGACCTCTGTCGGCAGACACGATGCCCCCACAGACAATCTGTCTGCAGACCCGATGCCCCCAGCGGACATCTGTCTGCAGACCTGTAGCCCACACAGACCTCTCTCGACAGACTGATGCCCACACAGACCTCTGTCTGCAGGCCCGATGCACCCACGAACCTCTGTCTGCAGAACCAAAGCCCCCACAGACCTCTGTCGGCATCTGATGCCCCGCAGAGTCTGTCTGCAAACCACAACACCGCAGACCTCTGTCTGCAGACCCGAAGCCCACACAGACCTCTGTCTGCAAACAAGATGCCCGCACAGACCTCTGTCTGCAGACCTGATGCCAAAGGGGTCGTCTGTCTGCAGACCCAATGCCCCCACAGACCTCTTTCTGCAGACCCGATGCCCCCACAGACCTCTGTCTGCAGAAGCGATGCTCCCAGTGACCACTGTCTGCAGACCCGAAGCCCCCACAGACATCTGTATGCAGACCCGATGCCCCCAGTGACCTCTGTCTGCAGACCCGATGCCCCCATTGACCTTTGTCTGAAAACCCGATTCCCCCATAGACCTCTGTCTGCAGACCCAATGCCCCCACAGACCTCTGTCTGAAGTCCGGATGCCACCAGCGGACCTTTGTCTGCAGACCCCATGCCCCCAGCGGACCTCTGTCTGCAGACCCGATGCCCCCACAGACCTCTTTCTGCAGAGCCAAATACATCAGAGACCTCTGCCTGGAGACCCGATGCACCCGCAGACTTCTTTCTACAGACCCGCTGCCCCCAAAGACCTCTGTCTTTAGACCCGATGCCTCCACAGACCTCTGTCTGCCGACCTGATGCCCGTAGTGACCTCTGTCTGCAGAACCGATGCCCTCACAGAAATCTGTCTGCAGACCCAATGCCCCCACTGACCTCTCTCGGCAGACTCGATGCCCCCAGAGACTTCTGTCTGCCGACCGGATGGCCCCAGCGGACCTCTGTCTGCAGACTCGATGCCCTAGCAGACTCTGTCTGCAGACAAGATGCCCCCGCAGACCTCTGTCAACAGACTCAATACCCCCAAAGACCTCTGTCTCCAGACCTGATTCCAACAGTGGTCGTCTGCCTGCACACCCGTTGCCACCAAAGACCTCTGTCTGTTGACCAGATGCCCCCAGAGGACCTCTCTCTGCAGACCCGATGCCCCCAAAGACCTATGTTTGCAGACACACTGTCCCCAGCAGACCCCTGTCTGCATACCCGATGCCCCTCCCCCCGCAGACCTCAGTCTGCAGACAAGATGCCCCCACAGACCTCTGTCTGCAGACCCGAAGCCCCCCCTGCCGACCTCGTTTTGCAGACCCGATGCTCACAGCGGAACTCTGTTTGCAGAGCCGATGGCCCCAGCGAACATCTGTCTGGAGAACTTATGCCTCCACAAGCTCTACCTGCAGACTATTGACGCCACAGACCTCTTTGTGCAGACCTGATGCCACACAGACCCTGTCTCTTGACTGGATGCCCCCAGAGACTTCTGTCTGCAGACCCTATGTCCCCAGCGAACCTCTGTGTGCAGATCCGATGACTGCACAGACCTCTGTCTGCAGACCTGATGCACCCACTGACCGCTGTATGCAGACCCGATGCCCCCGCAGAGTCTGTCTGTCGACCAGATGTCCCCAAGACCTCTGTCTCCAAACCTGATGCACCCATAGACATCTGTCTGCAAACCCGATGCCAACAGTGGTCGTCTGTCTGCAGACCAGATGCCCCACAGACCCTCTCTGTTGACCGGATGCCCCCACAGACCTCTGTGTGCAGACCTGATGCCGAAAGCGGTTGTTGGTCTGCAGACGCGATGCCCCCACAGACCTCTGTCTACAGACCCGCTGCCGCCACACACCTCTGTCTACAGACCGGATGCCCCCATAGACCTCTGTGTGCAGACCTGATGCCGATAGCGGTTGTTGGTCTGCAGACGCGATGCCCCCACAGACCTCTGTCTACAGACCCGCTTCCCCCGCAGACCTCTGTATGCAGAACCGATGCCCCCGCAGACATCTGTCTGCAGACCCTATGTCCTCGCTGACTCTGTGTGCAGACCAGATGCCAACGCAGACCTCTGTCTCTGTACCCGATGCCCCCACAGACCTCAGTCTGCTGACCCGATGCCCCCACTGGACCTCTGTGTGCAGACCCGATGCCCACACTGGACCTCTGTCTGTAGACCCGATGCCCACACAGTCCTCAGTCTGGAGACCCGATGCCCCCACAGACCTCAGTCTGCAGACAAGATGCCCCCACAGACCTCTGTCTGCAGACCCGAAGCCCCCCCTGCAGACCTCGTTTTGCAGACCCGATGCTCCCAGCGGAACTCTGTTTGCAGAGCCGATGGCGCCAGCGAACATCTGTCTGGAGAACTTATGCCTCCACAACCTGTACCTGCAGACTATTGACACCACAGACCTCTCTGTGCGGACCTGATGCCACACAGACCCTGTCTCTTGACTGGATGCCCCCAGAGACCTCTGTCTGCAGACCCTATGCCCCCAGCGAACCGCTGTGTGCAGATCCGATGACTGCACAGACCTCTGTCTGCAGACCTGATGCACCCACTGACCGCCTTATGCAGACCCGATGCCCCCGCAGAGTCTGTCTATCGACCAGATGTCCCCGCAGACCTCTGACTCCAAACCTGATGCACCCATAGACCTCTGTCTGCAAACCCGATGCCAACAGTGGTCGTCTGTCTGCAGAACAGATGCTCCCACAGAATCTGTCTGTAGACCATAACCCCGCAAACCTCTGTCTCCATACTCAATGTCCCCACAGACCTCAGTCTGCAGACGCGATGACCCCAGTGGACCTCCGTCTGCAGACACGATGCCACCACAGACCTCTGTATACAAACCCGATGCCCCCACAGACCTCTCTCTGCTGACCTGATGCCCCACAGACCCTCTCTGTTGACCGGATGCCCCCACAGACCTCTGTCTAAAGACGGAATGCCTGCACAGAACCCTACCTGCAGACCCGATGCCCTCGCAGACTCTGTCTGCAGACCAGATGCCCACGCAGACCTCTGCCTCCATACACGATGCCTGCACAGACCTCAGTCTGCGGACCCGATGTCCCCACAGAGCTCTGTCTGCAGACCTGATGCTGCCACTGACCACTGTATCCAGACCCGATGCCCCTACAGATTCTGTCTGTTGACCAGATGTCCCCGCAGACCTCTGTCTCCAAATTTGATGCACCCATACCATATCCCTGCAAACTTCTGTCTCCATACTCAATGTCCCACAGACCTCAGTCTGCAGACGCGATGACACCAGTGGACCTCCATCTGCATACCCGATGCCCCCACAAACGTTTGTTTGCAGACCCGATGCCGCCCAGACCTCTGTCTGCAGACCTGATGCCCCCACATACCTCTGTCTGCAGGCCCGATGCCCCCACAGACCTATGAATGCAGACCGGATGCCCCCGCAGACTCTGTCTGCAGACCATAACCCCACAGACCTCTGTCTCCATACTCAATGTCCCCACAGACCTCAGTCTGCAGGCCCCATGACCCCAGCGGACATCTGTCTGCAGACCCGATGCCCCCTCAGACCTCGGTCTACAGACCCGATGCCCCCAGCGGACCTCCGTCTGCAGACCCGATGCCCCAACAGCCCCTCTGTCTGCATACCCCATGCCCGCACAGACCTCTGTTTGCAGACCCGATGCCCCAACAGGCCCTCTGTCTGCAGGCCGATGACCCACAGACCTCTGTCAGCAGACCCGATGCCCCCACACACCTCTGTCTGCAGACCCGATGCCCACACAGACCTCTGTCTGCAGACCCGATGCCCACACAGACCTCTGTCTGCAGACCTGATGCGCCTACAGACCTTTGTCTGCAGACCAGATGCCCCCAGGACACCACTATCTGCAGACCCGATGCCCCCTCAGACCGTTGATGGAGACCTGAAGCCCCCCAGCTTACCTCATTTTTCAGACGTGACGCCCTCACACTCCCCCTGTCTGCATACCCGATGCCCCCACAGACCTCTGTCTCCAGACCCGATGCCTGCGCAGACTCTGTCTGCAGACCTGATGCCCCCACTGACCGCTGTAGCAGACCCGATGCCCCCGCAGAGTCTGTCTATCGACCAGATGTCCCCGCAGACCTCTGACTCCAAACCTGATGCACCCATAGACCTCTGTCTGCAAACCCGATGCCAACAGTGGTCGTCTGTCTGCAGACCAGATGCTCCCGCAGAATCTGTCTGTAGACCATAACACCGCAAACCTCTGTCTCCATACTCAATGTCCCCACAGACCTCAGTCTGCAGACGCGATATACCCAGTGGACCTCCGTCTGGAGACCCGATGCCCCCACAGACCTCTGTTTGCAGACCCTATGGCCCCGCAGTCCTCTGTCTGCAGACCCGATGCCCCCGCAGTCCTCTGTCTGGAGACCGGATACCCCCACAGACCTTTGTTTGCAGACCCGATTACCCCAGAGACCTCTGTCTGCAGAACGGATGCCCCCACATACCTCTGTGTGCAGACCCATAGCCTCCACAGACCTCTGTCTGCAGAACCGATGCCCCCACTGACCTCTGTCTGCAGACTCGATGCCCCCAGTGACCTCTGTCTGCAGACCAGATGGCCCCAGCGGACCTCTGTCTGCAGACTCGATGCCCTAGCAGACTCTGTCTGCAGACAAGATGCCCCCGCAGACCTCTGTCTACAGACTCGATACCCCCATAGACCTCTGTCTCCAGACCTGATTCCAACAGTGGTCGTCTGCCTGCAGACCCGATGCCACCAAAGACCTCTGTCTGTAGACCAGATGCCCCCAGAGGACCACTCTGTGCAGACCCGATGCCCCCAAAGTCCTATGTTTGCAGACCCACTGCCCTCAGCGGACCCCTGTCTGCATACCCGATGCCCCCCCTCCCGCAGACCTCTGTCTGCAGATACAATGCCCTAGCAGACTTTGTCTGAAGACCAGATGCCCGCGCAGACCTCTGTCTCCAAACCCGATGCGCCCAAAGACCTCTGTCTGCAGACCCGATGCCCCCACAGACCTCTGTCTGCAGACCCGATGCCCTCGCACACTCTGTCTACAGACCAAATGCCCACGCAGACCTCTGTCTCCATACCGGATGCCCCCTCAGACCTCAGTCTGCGGACACGATGTTCCCACAGAGCTCTGTCTGCAGTACAGATGCCACCACAGACCTCTGTCTGCAGAACCGATGCCACCACAGGACCTCTGTCTGCAGAAGCGATGCTCCCAGTGACCACTGTCTGTAGACCCGATGCCCCGATAGACCTCTGCCTGCAGAACCAATGGTCCCACAGACCTCTGTCTGCAGACCCGAAGTGCCACAGACCTCTCTCTGCGGACACGATGCCCTCCACAGACCTCGTTCTGAAGACCTGATGCCCTCGCAAACTCTGTCTGCAGTCCAGATGCCCCTGCAGACCTCTGTCTACAAACCTGATGCCAAAAGCGGTCATCTCTCTGCAGACTTGATGCCCCCACCGACCTATGTCTTCAGACTTGATGCCCCCACAGACTTCAGACCCGATGCCTTAGCAGACCCTGTCTGCAGACCAGATGCCGCAGCAGACCTCTGTTTGCAGACCCGATGACCCACAGATTTCTCTCTGCAGACGCGATGCCCCTTAGACCTCTGTCGGCAGACACGATGCCCCCACAGACAATCTGTCTGCAGACCCGATGCCCCCAGCGGACATCTGTCTGCAGACCTGTAGCCCACACAGACCTCTCTCGACAGACTGATGCCCACACAGACCTCTGTCTGCAGGCCCGATGCACCCACGAACCTCTGTCTGCAGAACCAAAGCCCCCACAGACCTCTGTCTGCATCTGATGCCCCGCAGAGTCTGTCTGCAAACTACAACACCGAAGACCTCTGTCTGCAGATCAGATGACCCCACAGACCTCGGTCTGTAGACACGATGCTCCCAGAGACCTCTGTCTGCAGACCCGAAGCCCACACAGTCCTCTGTCTGCAAACAAGATGCCCGCACAGACCTCTGTCTGCAGACCTGATGCCAAAAGGGGTCGTCTGTCTGCAGACCCAATGCCCCTACAGACCTCTTTCTGCAGAACCGATGCCCCCACAGACCTCTGTCTGCAAACCCAATGACACCAGCAGACGTCCGTCTGCAGACCCAATGTCCCACAAACTTCTGTCTGCAGACCCGATGCCCCACAGACCTCTCTCTGCAGACCCGATGCCACCAAAGACCTCTGTCTGCAGACACGATGCACCACAGATCATCAGTCTGCAGACCCGATGACCCAGCGGACATCTGTCTGCAGACCTGATGCCCCCACAAACCTCTATCTGCAGACTGATAACACCACAGACCTCTCTCTGCAGACCTGATGCCACACAGACCCTGTCTTTTGACCGGATGTCCCCACAGACCTCTGTCTGCGGACCCGATGCCCCCACAGACCTCTGTCTGCAGACCTGATGCCCCCACAGACCTCTGTCATCAGACACGATGAATCTACAGACATCTGTCTGCAGACCCGATGCCCGTAGTGACCTCTGTCTGCCGTCATGATGCCCACACAGAAATTTGTCTGCAGACCCGATGCCCCCACTGACCTCTGTCTGCACTCCCGATGCAACAACAGACCTCTGTCTGCAAACCCGATGCCACTAGCGGACGTCCGTCTGCAGACCCGATGTCCCACATACCTCTGTCTGCAGACCTGATGCCCCACAGACCTCTGTCTGCAGACCCGATGCTCCACAGACCTCTGTCTGCAGACCCGATGCCCCCACAGACCCCTGTCTGCAGAACCGAAGCCCCTGTGGACCTCTGTCTGCAGACCTGATGCCCCATGAGTCCTCTGTCTGCAGACACGGTGCCACCACAGACCACTGTATGCAGACCCGATGCCCCCAGAGACCTCTGTCTGCAGACACAATGCCCTCACAGACCTCTTCTGCAGACCCGATGTCCCCCCAAACCTCTGTCTGCAGACCCGATGCCTCAATAGACCTCTGATTGCAGACCCGATGCCCCCAGAGACCTCTGTCTGCAGAGCGGATGCCCCCACAGACCTCTGTCTGTAGACCAGATACCCCCAGAGACCTCTGTCTGCAGAACAGATGCACCCACGGACCTCTATCTGCAAACACGATGCCCACAGAGACCTCTGTCTGCAGACACAAAGCTCCCACAGACCTCAGTCTCCAGACACGATGCCCCCAGCGGACCTCTGTTTGCAGACCCGATGACCCCAGAGACCTCTGTCTGCAGACCCAATGCCCCCATAGACCACTGTCTGTTGCGGGAGGTCTTCCCGCCCCTCCAACCAATAGCTGCTGAGATACCAGCCCATTGCGGCATGGTTTCTCTCCCTTCAAAAGGCTTCTATTTCCTTCCGCTGGTCTCTTGACTTCCTGTTCGGCTGGCGATTAGTCTCGCTTCATGATCGCGAAAAGGGCTGTTGTCTGGGATCGTGATCTGTAAGTTTTTCCTCTTTAAATAAATACTACCCTATTAATAATAATTCATAACTGGTGTGGCATTGTTCGTGGCTTACGCCTTCACCTGGCGCCCAACGTGGGGCTTTTAGGACCCCTAGGCTGCCAGCTGCGAGTTCGGCTTGGTGCAAGCCTTCCCTTCCTCAGCCGTGCGGAAGCTGCAACCCCTCAGGGTGACTCTGTCACGTGGAGGCATACACAGCTTCTGGGTTATTCTTCTCTACCCCTGGATTCTTGGTTTATGGTTCCGTGTACGCCATTTTTTGTTTAGTTTGTGACTTAGGCCCCAGTGCCGAGTCAGAGATACACTTGGCCTTCAGGCCCATAACATCCAGAGAGGCAGATCTCTGAGGCCGACCAGGTGGTGGTGGCATACGCCTTTAATCCCAGCACTTGGGAGGCAGAGGCAGGCGGATCTCGGTGAGTTCAAGGCCAGCCAGGCGGTGGTGGTGCCTTTAATCCCAGCACTCGGGAAGCAGAGACAGGCGGATTTCGGATTTCAGTGAGTTCGAAGCCAGCTGGATAATAAGTAATATGGCAGTTTTTGTTTCCAACATGACTTTCACTGTTTGCGCTACCAATACAATGGGTCTAATCATGCAAAATTTATATGACTATGAGGATAACTTAATTTACTGGTTACTAGGTTTTAGTATTCTTTTGAATATTCTATCATTTAGGAAGATTATGGTACTCTCAAGAACTCATGCAGGTCAGGAGATTCAGGAGATTCAGGATTCAAAAGAGTTAATAATAAACAAAATAATAAAAAGACTTGAAATGCTTGAAAAAATGATTGGAACTGGTGAACAGAGTAATAAGGCACAAGGACAGGATACAAAGCCAACACCAGCTATTAGAACTGGCTTACCCAGGGTTTTAGCGGCATACCCTATACTTGATTCTGACAAAGCGTCAACTTCTAAAGGCTCAAAGGGAGTCAGAGAAGCTAGATGGATGCCAATAGCAATGAATGATCTGAAAGAAATTAAACAGGCTATTGTTACTTTTGGCTTGCAAAATGCATATGTACAGGAAATGATAAGGACTTGGGCTTCTAATGCTAGAGCTACCCCCTATGATTTCCATCAGTTAGTGTCTGCAGTTTTAGATAAGGGACCTTCCTTGATGTTTGGAAATTATTTCAGAGAAGAATCCAAACATATGGAACAGCAAGGAAGAGCAAAAGGTGTCGAGGTTTCCCAAGATCAAATTCTTGGTGCAGGAGAATATGCTGATCCACAGGTCCAAGCTCTTTTTGACGATGAAGTACTGCATCTATGTCACCAAGCAGCTTTAAATGCTTGGAATAGGATACAAGATCCAGCAAAAAGGGTTGAATCATATACCAGAATTAGGCAGGGACAGAGAGAACCCTTTATTGACTTTTTGCAAAGATTAATTAAGGCTCTGGACATAGGGGTACCAGACCCGGAATCTAGACGAATACTTCTTGAATCTCTAGCGTTTGAGAATGCAAACATAAAATGCCAAAAGATAATTGGGCCTTTAAAGTCTAGATCAGCACCTATGGATGAATGGATTCAGCATACGATGAATGTTGAGACGTTTAGCTATAATGATGAATCTTGGGTAGGAGAAGCGATTTCCACAGCAATGAGGAGACATCAAACTGCCAGGTGTTTTAATTGTGGTAAATTAGGACATCTCAAAAGGGACTGCAGGCACAGAATTTCTAGGAATAATATCTCCTCTGGGAATGACAAAAATAGGAGACCTAGGCCTTCAGGTATATGTAGGAGATGTGGTAAAGGCCGTCATTGGTCCAACGAATGCAGGTCAACAACAGACAAACAAGGCAACCCGATCCCATTGGGAAACTCCTTGAGGGGCCTCTCGCAGGCCTCGAAGCCAACAGTGGCCCAGTCCTTCCCAGTCACAGTGGAGAACGTGCCTCACCAAGAAATCTAAAAGCTCCAATTTCTGCTGTAAAAAGTAATACTAGTCTAAATGGTGAATTACGAGTGGAGGATGAGTTAAAAAACCCAGTAGGACAGAGTAAACGTATATTTTGGCAGACTTCTATTAACGACCAAAGACCAAAGCTAAAAGTCTGTATAAATGGCATTTTTATTGAAGGCTTATTAGACACAGGTGCGGATGTAAGTATCATTACCCCAGAATCTTGGCATCCGAATTGGCCTCTTCAAGAGGTAGATGTTCAGTTTCTGGGAATTGGAACCCTATCTCGTGTAAAATAAAGCACAAGATGGGTTGAATGCATAGGGCCTGAAGGGCAAATAGGAAGACTAAGGCCATATATAGCCAATATTGCAATAAATTTATGGGGCCGTGACCTGTTACAGCAATGGAATACCCAGATTAACATTCCTGCAGTTCCAGGAACTCATAATTCTGGGAAAGATATGATGAGGTATTATGGAAAAAGGTCACCAGCCATTCAGGCTGTACAAGAACATATAGAAAATACCAAACCTTTAAAGGTACCAACAGCCCTACCTTTAAAATGGCTAACTGAGAAGCCAATATGGATCAAACAGTGGCCTCTAGCTGAAGATAAATTACAGGCATTGGAACAGCTGGTGCAAGAGCAATTAGATGCTCACCATATTGAAGAATCAACCAGCCCTTGGAATTCTCCTGTGTTTGTTGTAAAAAAGAAATCTGGTAAATGGAGAATGGTGACAGATCTAAGAGCTGTCAACAAAGTAATTCAACCTATGGGCCCACTACAATCTGGAATTCCTTTGCCTTCTCTATTACCAAAGGGATGGCCTCTTATAGTTATTGATTTGAAAGATTGTTTTTTCACTATACCGTTACAAAAAAAGGATAGAGAAAAATTTGCCTTCACGGTGCCTACTTATAATAATTCTCAGCCTAATAGGAGATATCAATGGACTGTCCTCCCACAGGGTATGCTCAATAGTCCTACATTGTGCCAATATTTTGTAAGTAAGCCATTGGAAATAATTCGTAAACAATTTCCCAAGTCCATAATTTATCATTACATGGATGACATCTTATTATCTGATTCAAATAAAGATATTTTAGAAAGGATGTTTGAAGAAGTAAAGAAAGTCTTGCCTAGGTGGGGATTACAAATTGCCCCTGAAAAGATTCAAAGAGGAAATTCTATTAATTACCTAGGTTACAGAATAGGGTTACAGAAAATTAAAACGCAAAAGGCACAAATTAGGAGAGACCAGTTAAAGACTCTTAATGACTTCCAAAGATTGTTGGGAGACATTTCCAGTCTACGACCAGCTGTTGGGATAACACCTGATCTAATAGTTCATTTAAACAAAACCTTAGATGGTGATAAGGATTTGAATAGTCCAAGAAAACTGACAGCTGAAGCAGAAAAGGAACTGACAATGATTGAGGAAAAATTACAGGAAGCACATGTGGATAGGGTGAACCCAAATCTTAGCTGCGTCCTAGTCATATTGCCTTCCAGAATCTCTCCTACAGGGATTCTAATGCAGAGGGAAGATATTATTCTAGAGTGGATATTTATACCTAATAAACCGAGTAAAAAATTAAAAACTTATGTGGAAAAAGTCTCTGAATTAATTATAAAAGGTAAGCTGAGACTTCGTCAACTAGCAGGTATAGACCCAGCAGAAATTATAGTGCCTTTTACTACTGAAGAAATAAAAAAAGTTATGGGAAGACAATGAACCGTGGCAAAGAGCTTGTGCTAATTTTTTGGGAGAAATTAATAGTAACTATCCCAAAAGTGGTAGACTTAACCTCATAAAGAGAACTTCTTGGATTCTTCCTAAAATTGTACGTGATGCTCCAATAACTGGAGCCCGTATGTTCTATACTGATGCAAATAAATCAGGGAAAGCAGGTTACAAGTCAGATGAATTGAGTAAGGTGGAACAAAGCCCTTATAATTCTGTCCAGAAGGCAGAATTATATGCCATTCTTATGGTGCTAAGGGATTTTAAAGAACCTCTTAATATAGTTACAGATTCACAATATGCAGAAAGAGTTATCTTGCATATTGAAACCGCTGAATTTATACCAGATGACACAGAGTTGACTTCATTGTTTATCCAGGTACAAGACATAATCAGGAACAGGCTTTGTCCGATGTACATAACACACATCCGGTCCCATACAGGTCTGCCTGGTCCTCTAGCACAAGGCAACGCTGAGATTGATCAATTATTGATTGGAAGCGTGTTGCGGGCCTCTGAATTTCATAAAAAGCATCATGTCAATAGTAAAGGCCTAAAGAAAGAATTTTCCATTACTTGGCAACAAGCTAAGGACATTATAAAGAGATGTCCTACTTGTTCTTTCTATAATCAAACACCGTTGCCTGCAGGGAGTAACCCAAAGGGTACTAAGAGAAATGAAATCTGGCAGATGGATGTGTTCCACTTTATGGAGTTTGGTAAATTAAAATATGTACACCACACCATAGACACGTATTCAGGTTTTCATTGGGCTACTGCCCTGAGCTCAGAAAAGGCAGATTCAGTAATCACACATTTATTGGAGGTTATGGCCATCATGGGTATACCTGTACAAATAAAGACAGATAATGGTCCAGCATATGTATCTAAGAAAATGAAACGCTTTTTTGATTATTATAATATAAAACACATTACAGGTATACCAAATAATCCTACAGGTCAGGCAGTTATAGAAAGATCAAATCGTACTATAAAGGATATGCTGAACAAACAGAAAGGGACCGAAAATACCCCCAGAAATAGATTACATAATGCTTTATTAACCTTGAATTTTCTTAACGCTAATGAGAAAGGAACGACAGCAGCAGAAAGACATTGGATAATGGAAAAGTCTGCTGAACTAAATCAACCGATTTATTTCAAAGATGTGCTGACCTCTCAATGGAAGCCAGGAGATGTGCTACGTTGGGGAAGGGGTTTTGCTCTTGTTTCCACAGGAGTAGAAAAATTGTGGATACCATCAAAATTAATAAAGTTTCGATTTGAAGAGGAGAAACCTCTTGGAAAGGAGAAATGACAACTCATCCACAATGATATTCATACAGGTGGTAAGAAAAACATATAGAATGGGGGCAGGGTTCTGTTCTTATCTCCACAGGAAAACACTCACCTTTGAAAAATTCAAGGGACCCTGGATATTTGGATACTGACAGATGGAAAAATACCTGCCCAATAGGAAATATCAAGAAAACTGAATGGGTTGTGTAAGTAAAACATATTAAACCATATTCCTAAATTTATAGAGCTGGTTTTGAAGTTGGACTCTGGCTCAGTCCCTCTCTAAATCCAAGCCTGTTAGTAAGAGAAAAACCCAGAGTTTCTGGAGTTTCTGTCTCATGTCAAGAGCCATGATATGGGACAGAAAGAAATATGAGTTTAGAAAACATCTTTGCTTTTCTTCATACCTATCATACCTCCATTGAATATATCTATCATGCCTTTCACTGAATATATATATGTCTATATAATTAATGTTCAAGTATTTTTACAATAAACAATGAGTCTTTTCTGAAGTGACATTTGAAGTTTCCAGGAAGAAGATGGGGCCCCACAACAACAACTCTACCTGGTTGATATGACGTCGTGATACTGATAGCGCTACTACAAGACCTGTTTTGGGTACCAGCTGCACAAGAAGATCCCAACTTGTTTAGCTGAAATGGTGCACATCTTGTACAACATTCTGGCCAGACCTCCACAAAATACTCAGAGACTATTTGCAATTTTAAAAGACATTGATCTTGAAATTTAACCATCATTTTGCTTTCACAGGATCCCTCCAGAAAGAACGTCGCCCCTATGACAGCTGGAAATAATTCTAGAGGACGACGTCCCCTCTCCCAGTAAAGTTTGCCCCTGGGTTTAGGGACATGATTTAGGGGTTGGGAAGTTAGGTGAGGAATTTTATAAGCTCAGGGATTAAAAAAAAAGCGGGATGATGGGATAATAGATTTGTAATTGTGAGTTACAATTTTTAGACAAATATTGGTATTGATTCTTGTATATTGATACAAAGTTAAATTATATTGACTATTGTATGCATGCATGTTTCTACCTCTGTTTAAAATATTTTTTATGTATTGACATATATTGTATCGATATATATGTATTGTATATATTTACCATATTGCAGTGTACATTTCTACTTTTGATTAAGATACTTATATATTGTTTGTGTATTGATATATATTTACCATATTGCAATGTATATTTGTACATTGTTTATATTTGGAGGCCATTATCCTCATTTGTTACACAGATGTTTATTGTCTTAGTCTTTAAGTTAGATAGATATTGAGAATTATATAGATCAATAGTCATCTAAGTTTGCCATTTACAATTAGACTAATCAGGTTATTTAGATATATAGAGATTATACTCAGTATAGATAGATGATCTTCAACCTCTTCAAAGAGCTGTAGAAAATGGCCTTTAATCTAACTCAGAGTTTGATGGTAGTGAGACACAATTGCTCCTGGCAACACCGCTCTATTCCCGAGAGAATGTTGAGCACCAAAGACACTCCACCTGGAGCCTTTCTTTTTGGCAGAACTGGCCTTGGAGCAAAGAAATGCCCATACCTCAATCACTGACAGAGATACAGAGCGTGCATCAATGGATAAAACAGGACTGCCATATCCTGCCAAGACAGGGTAAGATAGTTTTGAAAAGTTGCTTGACTTTGAAAATGGTATGTCAGTTATGTTAGGCCTTAGCCAAAGTTGGTTGCTTCAACGCTGCAAATGTCACTTTGGGTGATTGCCCAGGTAGCTAGTTGTCCCTGTGATTTGTTGCATGCTTAGGAAGTTGTTTTACTGAACTTCCTAAATACCCAGGTAACATTATTTCCCTTCTCAGATCTTTGATGGGGTTGAAGACTATATAACTATAGTTACTTTTCTCTCATGACTTGGCCAAGTTATTTATTATACAAGTCCTAAGCTAATTAGAATAGGATATTTATACTTATTGTATATAATTTCGTAGTAGGTTTAGAACTCTCTTATTTAAACAAAAGGGGGAGGTGTTGCGGGAGGTCTTCCCGCCCCTCCAACCAATAGCTGCTGAGATACCAGCCCATTGGGGCGTAGTTTCTCTCCCTTCAAAAGGCTTCTATTTCCTTCCGCTGGTCTCTTGACTTCCTGTTCGGCTGGCGATTAGTCTCGCTTCATGATTGTGAAAAGGGCTGTTGTCTGGGATCGTGATCTGTAAGTTTTTCCTCTTTAAATAAATACTACCCTATTAATAATAATTCATAACTGGTGTGGCATTGTTCGTGGCTTACGCCTTCAACTGTCTGTAGAACCGATGCTCCCACGGAACTCTTTCTGCATACCCGATGCCCCCACTGGACCTCTGTGTGCAGACCCGATGCTCCCAGCGGAACTCTGTCTGCAGACCCGATGCCCCCACTGACCTCTGTCTGCAGACCTGATGCCTCCACAGACCTCTGTCTGTATACCCGATGCACGCATAGACCTCTGTCTGCAGACGCGATGCCCACACAGACATCTGTCTGCAGTCCCGATGCAACAACAGACCACAGTCTGCAAACCCGATGCCACCAGCGGACGTCCGTCTGCAGACCCGATGTCCCACATACCTCCGTCTGCAGACCCGATGCCCCACAGACCTCTGTCTGCAGGACCGAAGCCCCTGTGGACCTCTGTCTGCAGACCTGATGCCCCAAAAGTCGTCTGTCTGCAGACACGGTGCCCCCACAGACCACTGTAGGCAGACCCGATGCCCCCAGAGACCTCTGTCTGCAGACACGATGCCCTCACAGACATCTTCTGCAGACCCGATGCCCCCACAAACCTCTGTCTGCAGACCCGATGCCTCAATAGACCTCTGATTGCAGACCCGATGCCCCCAGAGACCTCTGTCTGCAGAGCGGATGCCCCACAGACCTCTGTCTGTAGACCAGATACCCTCAGAGACCTCTGTCTGCAGACCCGATGTCCACAGTGGACCTCAGTCTGCAGACCCGATGCCTCCAAAGACCTCTGTCTGCAGACCCGATGTCCCCAGAGACCTCTGTCTGCAGACCCGATGCGCCCACAGACATCTGTCTGTGGAACCAATGACCCCACAGACATCTGTCTGCAGAACCGATGCCCCCACAGACCATTGTTTGCAGACCCGATGACCCTTTGATCTCTGTCGGCAGACCTGATGCCCCCAGTGGACATCTGTCTGCAGACCTGATGCCCCACAGACCCTGTCTGTTGAATGGATGCCACCACAGTCCTCTGTTTGCAGACCCAATGCCAGCAGAGACCCCTATCTGCAGACCCGATGCCCCGAAAGACCTCTGTCTGCAGACCCACTGCCCCCAGCAGACCTCTGTCTGCAGACCCGATGCCTGCGCAGACTCTGTCTGAAGACCAGAAGCCCCCGCAGACCTTTGTCTCCAAACACGATGCACTCATAGAACACTGTCTGCAGACCCGATGCTGACAGCGGTCGTCTGTCTGCAGACCCGATGCCCTCGCACACTCTGTCTGCAGACCAAATGCCCACGCAGACCTCTGTCTCCATACCGGATGTCCCCTCAGACCTCAGTCTGTGGACACGGACACGATGTTCCTACAGAGCTCTGTCTGCAGTACAGATGCCACCACAGACCTCTGTCTGCAGACCCGATGCCGCCACAGGACCTCTGTCTGCAGAAGCGATGCTCCCAGTGACCACTGTCTGCAGACCCGATGCCCCCATAGACCTCTGCCTGCAGAACCAATGGTCCCACAGACCTCTGTCTGCAGACCCGATATGCCACAGACCTCTCTCTGTGGACACGATGCCCTCCGCAGACCTCGTTCTGAAGACCTGATGCCCTCGCAAACTCTGTCTGCAGTCCAGATGCCCCTGCAGACCTCTGTCTACAAACCTGATGCCAAAAGCGGTCATCTCTCTGCAGACTTGATGCCCCCACCGACCTATGTCTGCAGACCCGATGCCCCCACAGACCTCAGACCCGATGCCTTAGCAGACCCTGTCTGCAGACCAGATGCCCCAGCAGACCTCTGTTTGCAGACCCGATGACCGACAGATTTCTCTCTGCAGACGCGATGCCACTTAGACCTCTGTCGGCAGACACGATGCCCCCACAGACAATCTGTCTGCAGACCCGATGCCCCCAGTGGACATCTGTCTGCAGTCCTGTAGCCCACAGAGTCCTCTCTCGACAGACTGATGACCACACAGACCTCTGTCTGCAGGCCCGATGCACCCACAAACCTCTGTCTGCAGACCCGATGCCTCAATAGACTTCTGATTGCAGACACGATGCACCCAGAGACCTCTGTCTGCAGGGCGGATGCCCCCACAGACCTCTGTCTGTAGACCAGATACACCCAGAGACCTCTGTCTGCAGACACGAAGCTCCCACAGACCTCAGTCTCCAGACCCGATGCCCCCAGCGGACCTCTGTTTGCAGACCCGATGACCCCAGAGACCTCTGTCTGCAGATCAAATGCACCCATAGACCACTGTCTGTAGAACCGATGCTCCCACGGAACTCTTTCTGCATACCCGATGCCCCCACTGGACCTCTGTGTGCAGACCCGATGCTCCCAGCGGACCTCTGTCTGCAGAACCGATGCCCCCACTGACCTCTGTCTGCAGACCTGATGCCTCCACAGACCTCTGTCTGTATACCCGATGCACGCATAGACCTCTGTCTGCAGACGCGATGCCCACACAGACCTCTGTCTGCAGTCCCGATGCAACAACAGACCTCTGTCTGAAAACCCGATGCCACCAGCGGACGTCCGTCTGCAGACCCGATGTCCCACATACCTCCGTCTGCATACCCGATGCCCCCACAGACCTCTGTCTTCAGACTGGATGCCTCCACAGACCTCTGTCTGCAGACCCGATGCCCGTAGTGACCTCTGTCTGCAGAAGCGATGCCCGCACAGAAATCTGTCTGCAGACCCGATGCCCCCACTGACCTCTGTCTGCAGACTCGATGCCCCCAGAGACCTCTGTCTGCAAACCGGATGGCCCCAGCGGACCTCTGTCTGCAGACTCGATGCCCTAGCAGACTGTGTCTGCAGACCAGATTCCCCCGCAGACCTCTGTCTACAGACTCGATGCCCCCATAGACCCATGTCTCCAAACCTGATTCCAACAGTGGTGGTCTGCCTCCAGACCAGATGCGAGGAAAGACCTCTGTCTGTAGACCAGATGCCCCCAGAGGACCTCTCTCTGCAGACCCGATGCCCCCAAAGACCTATGTTTGCTGACCCACTGCCCCCAGGGTACCCCTTTCTGCATACCCGATGTCCCCCCGCAGAGCTCTGTCTGCAGATACGATGCCCTAGCAGACTCTGTCTGTAGACCAGATGCCCCTGCAGACCTCTGTCTCCAAACCCGATGCACCCAAAGACCTCTGTCTGCAGACCCGATGCCTACAGCGGTCATCTGTCTGCAGAACCGATGCCCCCACAGACCTCTATCTGTAGACCGGATGCCCCCGCAGACTCTGTCTGCAGACCATGACCTGACAGACCACTGTCTCCATACTCAATGCCCCCACAGACCTCAGTCTTCAGGCCCGATGCCCCCACAGACCTTTGTATGCAGAAACAATGCCCTCAGAGACCTCTTTCTGCAGACCCGAAGTCCAAGGCGGTCCTCTTTCTGCAGAGCCCTTGGTCAAAGTGGACCTCTGTCTGCAGACCCGATGCCACCACAGACCTCTGTGTGCAGACCTGATGCCCACAGAGACCTCTGTCTGCAGACCAGATGCACCGACGGACCTCTATCTGCAAACACGATGCCCACAGAGACCTCTGTCTGCAGACACGAAGGCCCCACAGACCTCTGTCTCCGGACCCGATGCCCTTAGTGGACCTCTGTTTGCAGACCCGATGACCCCAGAGACCTCTGTCTGCAGACACAATGCCCCCAGCGGACCTCTCTCTGCAGACCAGATGCCCCAACTGACATATGTCTGCAGACCTGATGCCTCCACAGACCTCTGTCTGTACACCCGATGCACGCATAGACCTCTGTCTGCAGACGCGATGCCCACACAGACCTCTGTGTGCAGACCCAATGCCTCTAGCGGACCTCTGTCTGCAGACCCACTGCCCCCAGTTGACCCCTGTCTGCATACGCAATGCCCCCACAGACCTCTGTCTGCAAACCGGATGCCCTCAGCAGACTTCTTTCTGCAGACTCAACGCCCTAGCAGAGTCTGTCTGCAGACCAGATCCCCCGCAGACCACTGTCGACAGACCCGATGCCCCGAGCGGACCTCTTTCTGCAGATTTGATGCAAACAGTAAGCGTCTGTCTGCAGACCCGATGCCACCAAAGATCTCTGTCTGTAGAACTGACGCCTCCAGCGGACCTCCGTCTGCATACCCGATGCCTCCACAGACCTCTGTCTGCAGACCCAATGCCCCCAGAGGCCTATGTCTGCAGACCAGATGCCAACAGAGGACCTCTGTCTGCAGACCCGATGCCCACAAAGAAGTATGTCTGCAGACCCACTGCCCCCAGTGGACCCCTGTCTGCATACCCGATGCCCCCACAGACCTCTGTCTGCAGACCGGATGCCCTCAGCAGACCTCTTTCTGCAGACTCAATGCCCTAGCAGACTATGTCTGCAGACCAGATCCCCCGCAGACCACTGTCTACAGACCAGATGCCCCCATAGACCTCTGTCTGCAGACCTGATGCCAACAGTGGGCGTCTGTCTGCAGACCTGATGCCACTAAAGACCTCTGTCTGTAGAACTGATGCTTCCAGCAGACCTCCGTCTGCATACCCGATGCCTCCACAGACCTCTGTCTGCAGACCCAATGCCCCCAGAGGCCTCTGTCTGCAGACCAGATGCCGTCAGAGGACCTCTGTCTGCAGACCCGATGCCCCCAAAGAAGTATGTCTGCAGACCCACTGCGCACAGTGGACCCCTGTCTGCATACCCGCTGCCCCCCCGCAGACATCTGTCTGCAGATCCGATGCCCTAGCAGACTCTGTCTGTAGATCAAATGCCCCAGCAGACCTCTATCTCCAAACCCGATGTACCCAAAGACCTCTGTCTGCAGACCCGATGCCTACAGCGGTCGTTTGTCTGCAGACACGATGCCCGCACAGACTTCTGTCTGTAGAACGGATGCCCCCGCAGACTCTGTCTGCAGACCATGCCCCCACAGACCTCTGTCTCCATACTCAATGCCACCACAGACCACAGTCTGCCGGCCTGATGCCCCCACAGTCCTTTGTATGCAGAAACGATGTTCTCAGAGACCTCTGTCTGCAGAACTGATGCCAGCACAGACCTCTGTCTGCAGACCCGATGCCCCCATAGACCTCTGTCTGCAGACCAAATGCCAACAGCGTACATCTTTCTGCAGACCTGTAGCCCCCAGAGACCTCTCTCGGCAGACTGATGCACCCACAGGCCTCTGTCTGCAGAACCGATGCCTTCAGCGGACCTCTGTCGGTAGACCCGTTGACCCACAGACCTCTCTGCAGACCTGATGCACCTTAGACCTCTCTCGGCAGACCCGATGCCCCCACAGACCTCTGGTGCAGACCCGATGCCTTCAGCGGACCTCTGTTTGCAGACCCCAGGACCCACAGATCTCTCTCTGTAAACCCGATGGCCCTTAGACCTCTGTCGGCAGACGCGATGCCCCAACAGACAATCTGTCTGCAGACCCGATGCCCCCAGCGGACATCTGTCTGCAGACCTGTAGCCACCACAGAACTCTCTCGATATTCTGATGCCCCCACAGACCTCTGTCTGCAGATCCGATGCCCCCGCAGACTCTGTCTGCACACCATGACCCCGCATACCTCTGTCTGCAGACCCGATGCCACCACAGACCTCTGTCTGTAGACACGATGCCCCCAGAGACCTCTGTCTGCACACCCAATACCCACACAGAAATCTGTCTGCAGACCTGATGCCCCCACAGACCTCTGTCTGCAGACCCAATGCCCCCACAGATCTCTGTCTGAAGATACGATGCCCCCTACGGACCTCTGTCTGCAGACCCGATGCTTACACAGACCTCTGTCTGCAGACACGATGCCCCCACACACCTCTGTCTGCAGACCTGATGCCCCCACAAACCTCAGTCTGAAGACCCGATGCGACCACAGACCTCTGTCTGCAGAAACGATGCGCCCCCTCAGACTTCGTTCTGCAGACCCGATGTCCTCGCAGACTCTGTCTGCAGAAGAGATGCCCCCGCAGACCTCTGTCTACAGACCCGATGCTCCCATAGAACTCTGTCTGCAGACCTGATGCCAAAAGCGGTTGTCTGTCTGCAGAAGCAATGCCCCCACAGACCTCTGTCTGCAGACCCGATGCCCCCACAGACCTCTGTCTGCAGACCCGATGCCCCCCGAACTCTGTCTGCAGACCTCATGCCCCCACAGACCTCTGTCTGCAGACCCTATGCCCCCAGGTGACCTCTGTCTGCATACCCGATTCTGGCTCGCAATCCACTGTCTGCAGACCTGATGCCCTAGCAGACAATGTCTGCAGGCCCAATGCCCCCACAGATCTCTGTCTGAAGATACGATGCCCCCTGCAGAACTCTGTCTACAGACACGATACCCCCATAGACCTCTGTCTGCAGACCTGGTGCCAACAGCGGTCGTCTGTCTGCAGATTCGATGCCCCCACATACCTCTGTCTGAAGAACCCATGCCTCCAGCTGACCTCCATCTGCAGACCCGATGCCCTCACAGACCTCTGTCTGCAGACTAATGACCCCATAGACCTCTCTGTGCCGACCTCATGCCACACAGACCCTGTCTGTTGACCCGCTGCCCCCACAGACCTCTGTCTGTAGAAACAATGACAGCACAGACACCTATCTGCAGACCCGATGCCCCGAAAGACCTCTGTCGGCAGACCAACTGCCCCCAGCAGACCTCTGTCTGAAGACCCGATGCCTGCGCAGACTCTGTCTGCAGACCTGATGCCCCCAATGACCCCTGAATGCAGACCCAATGCCCACACAGACCTCTGTCTGTAGACATGATGCCCCCAGAGACCACTGTCTGCAGACCTGATGCCCCCACAGACCTCTTTCTGCAGATCCTATGCCCCCACAAACCTTTGTTTGCAGACCCGATGCAGCCCAGACCTCTGTCTGCAGACCCGATGCCCCCGCAGATTCAGTCTGCAGACCATACCCCCGTAGACCTCTGTCTCCATACTCATTGTCTCCACAGACCTCAGTCTGCAGGCCCGATGACCCCAGCGGACCTCCGTCTGCAGACCCGATGTCCACACAAACCTCTGTATGCAGACTCGATGCCACCGCAGACCTCTGTCTGCAGACCCGATGCCCCCAGAGACCTCGGTCTTAAGACCCGATACCCCCAGAAACCTCTGTCTGCAGAACCGATGCCTCTACAGACCTCTGTCTGCAGACCCGATGAACCCAGAGACCTTTGTCTGCAGAAACGATGCCCCCACAGACCTCTGTCTGAAGACCCGATGCCCTCGCAGACTCTGTCTGCAGACCAGATGCCCCCACAGACCTATGTCTACAGACCGGATGCCCCCATAGACCTCTGTGTGCAGACCTGATGCCGACAGCGGTCGTCGATCTGCAGACCCGATGCGCCCTCAGACCTCTGTCTGCAGACCTAATGCCCCTGCAGTCCTCTGTCTGCAGACCCGATGCCCTCGCAGAACTCAGTCTGCGGACCCGATGCCCGCACCGAACCTCTGTCTGTAGACCCGATGCCCCCGTAGACTCTGTCTGCCGACCATGCCCCGCAGACCGCTGTCTCCATAAGCAATGCCCCCATAGACCTCAGTCTGCAGACCTGATGCCCGCACAGACGTCTGTCTGCAGACCCAATGCCCCAACAGACCTCTGTCTGCAGACCGGATGGCCCTACAGTCCTCTGTCTGCAGACCCGATGTCCCCACCGGAATTCTGTCTACAGACCCGATGCCCCCATCGGACCTCTGTCTGCAGACCCGATGCCCCCAGCAGACCTCTGTCTGCAGACCCGATGCCATCCCAGACCTCTGTCTGCAGACCGGATGCCCCCACAGACCTCTGTATGCGTACTCGATGCCACCACAGACCTCTGTCTGCAGACCCGATGCCCCCAGAGTCCTCTGTCTTGAGACCCGATGCCCCCAGAGGCCTCTGTCTTGAGACCCGATACCCCCAGAGCCCTCTGTCTGCAGAAGCGATGCCTCTACAGACCTCTGTCTGCAGACCCGATGAAACCAGAGACCTCTGTCTGCAGAAACGATGCCCCCATAGACCTCTGTCTGCAGACCGATGCCCCCACAGACCATTGTTTGCAGACCCGATGACACTTTGATCCCTGTCGGCAGACCCGATGCCCCCACTGGACATCTGTCTGCAGACCCGATGACCCACAGACATCTCTCGGCAGACTGATGCCCCCACAGACCTCTCTCTGCAGAGCTGATGCCCCCACAGACCTCTCTCTGCAGAGCTGATGCCCCAAAGACCCTGTCTGTTGAACGGATGCCAGCACAGTCCTCTGTCTTCAGACCCAATGCCAGCACAGACCCCTATCTGCAGACCAAATGCCCCGAAAGACCTCTGTCTGCAGACTCACTGCCCCCAGGAGACCTCTGTCTGCAGAACCGATGCCTGCGCAGACTCTGTCTGCAGACCAGAAGCCCCCCAGACCGCTGTCTCCAAACGCTATACACCCATAGACCTCTGTCTGCAGACCCAATGCCTACAGCGGTCGTTGGTCTGCAGAACCGATTCGCACACAGACCTCTGTCTGCAAACCCGCCTACCCCGCAGACCTCTGTATGCATAACCGATGCCCCCGCAGACCTCTGTCTGCAGACCCTATGTCCTCGCAGACTCTGTCTGCAGACCAGATGCCAACGCTGACCTCTGTCTCCTTACCCGATGCCTCAACAGACCTCAGTCTGCGGACCCAATGCCCCCACTGGACTTCTGTCTGCAGACCCGATGCCATCCTAGATTCTGTCTGAAGACCAGATGCCCATGCAGACCTCTGACTCCATATACGATGCCCCCACAGACCTCAGTCTGCGGACCCGATGTCCCCGCAGACTCTGTCTGCAGACCGGATGCCCCACAGACCTCTGTCTGCAGACCCGATGCCCCTACCAGACTTCATTCTACAGACGCGATGCCCCCATCGTACCTCTGATGCAAACCCGATGCCCCCAGCGGACCCCTGTCTGCAGACCCGATGCCCAAGCGTACCTCTGTCTACAGACCCGATGCCCCAGCGTACCTCTGTCTGCAGACCCGATTCCTCCCCAGACCTCTGTCTGCAGACCCGATGGGCCAACAGACCTCTGTCTGCAGACCCGCTGCCCCCGCAGACCTCTGTATGCAGAACCGATGCCCCCGCAGACCTTTGTGTGCAGAGCCTATGTCCTCGCAGAGACTGTCTGCATACCAGATGCTAACGCAGACCTCTGTCTCCGTTCCCGATGCCCCCCCACAGACCTCAGTCTGCGGACCCGATGCCCCCACTGGACCTCTGTCTGTAGACCCGATGACCCCACTTGACCTCTGTCTGTTGACCTGATGCCCACACAGTCCTCAGTCTGCAGACCCGATGCCCCCACAGACCTCTCTCTGAGGAACCGATGCCCCCACAGACCTCAGTCTACAGACACGATGCCCCCACAGACCCTCAGTCTGCAGACCCGATGCCCCCAACTGACATCTGTCTGCAGACCCGATGACCCACAGACTTCTCTTGTCAGATTGATGCACCCACAGACTCTGTCGTCATACCAGATGCCCTCGCAGACCTCTGTCTGCAAACCCGATGCCCTCGCAGATTCTGTCTGCAGACCATGCCCACGCAGACCTCTGTCTCCATACCCAATGCCCCCATAGACCTCAGTCTGCAGACCTGATGCCCCCACGGAACCTCTGTCTGCAGACCCGATGCACCCACGGACCTCTATCTGCAAACCCGATGCCCCCAGAGTCCTCTGTCTGTAGACCTGATGCGCCCAAAGACCTATGTATGTAGACCCAATGCCCCCAAGACCTCTGTCTGGATACCAGATGCCCCTGCAGACCTCTGTCTACAGACCCGATGCCCCCATAGACCTCTGTCTGCAGACCTGATGCCAAAAGCGGTCATCTGTCTGCAGACCCGATGCCTCCACGGACCTCTGTCTAAACGAACCTCTGTCTTTAGAACCGATGCTCCCACAGACCTCTCTGTGCAGACACGATGCCCCACAGACCATCAGTCTGCAGACCCGATGCCGCCACTGACCTCTGTCTGCAGACCTGATGCCCCCACAAACATCTATCTGCAGACTGATGACCCCACAGACGTCTCTCTGCAGACCTGATGCCACACAGAGCCTGTCTTTTGACCGGATGCCCCACAGGCCTCTGTCTGTAGAACTGATGCCCGCACAGACCTCTGTCTGCAGACCTGATGACCCCACAGACCTCTGTCTTCAGACCCGATGCCTCTTCAGACCTCTGTCTGCAGACCCGATGCCCACACAGAAATTTGTCTGCAGACCCAATGCCCCCACTGACCTCTGTCTACAGACCCGATGCCCCCACACACCTCTGTCTGCAGACCGGATGCCCTCAGCAGACCTCTTTCTGCAGACTCATTGCCCTAGCAGACTCTGTCTGCACACCACATCCCCTGCAGACCACTGTCTACAGACCAGATGCCCCCATAGACCTCTGTCTGCAGACCTGATGCCAACAGTGGGCGTCTGTCTGCAGACCTGATGCCACTAAAGACCTCTGTCTGTAGAACTGATGCTTCCAGCAGACCTCCGTCTGCATACCCGATGCCTCCACAGACCTCTGTCTGCAGACCCAATGCCCCCAGAGGCCTCTGTCTGCAGACCAGATGCCCCCAGAGGACCTCTGTCTGCAGACCCGATGCCCCCAAAGAAGTATGTCTGCAGACCCACTGCCCACAGGGGACCCCTGTCTGCATACCCGATGCCCCCCCGCAGACCTCTGTCTGCAGATCCGATGCCCTAGCAGACTCTGTCTGTAGATCAAATGCCCCAGCAGACCTCTGTCTCCAAACCCGATGTACCCAAAGACCTCTGTCTGCAGACCCGATGCCTACAGCGGTCGTTTGTCTGCAGATACGATGCCCACACAGACCTCTGTCTGTAGAACGGATGCCCCCGCAGACTCTGTCTGCAGACCATGCCCCCACAGACCTCTGTCTCCATACTCAATGCCACCACAGACCACAGTCTGCCGGCCTGATGCCCCCACAGACCTTTGTATGCAGAAACGATGTTCTCAGAGACCTCTGTCTGCAGACCCGATGCCCCCACAGACCTCTGTCTGCAGACCCGATGCCCCCAGTGACCTCTGTCTGCAGACCCGATGCCCCCATTGACCTTGGTCTGCAGACCCGATTCCCCCATAGACCTCTGTCTGCAGACCCAATGCCCCCACAGACCTCTGTCTGAAGTCCGGATGCCCCCATTGACCTTGGTCTGCAGACCCGATTCCCCCATAGACCTCTGTCTGCAGACCCGATGCTCCCACAGACCTCTGTCTGCAGAGCCAAATCCATCAGAGACCTCTGGCTGGAGAATCGATGCACCCGCAGACTTCTTTCTGCATACCTGATGCCCCCACAGACCTCTGTCTTCAGACTGGATGCCTCCACAGACCTCTGTCTGCAGACACGATGCCCGTAGTGACCTCTGTCTGCAGAAGCGATGCCCGCACAGAAATCTGTCTGCAGACCCGATGCCCCCACTGACCTCTGTCTGCAGACTCGATGCCCCCAGAGACCTCTGTCTGCAGACCGGATGGCCCCAGCGGACCTCTGTCTGCAGACTCGATGCCCTAGCAGACTGTGTCTGCAGACCAGATGCCCCCGCAGACCTCTGTCTACAGACTCGATGCCCCCATAGACCCATGTCTCCATACCTGATTCCAACAGTGGTGGTCTGCCTCCAGACCAGATGCGAGCAAAGACCTCTGTCTGTAGACCAGATGCCCCCAGAGGACCTCTCTCTGCAGACCCGATGCCCCCAGAGGACCTCTCTCTGCAGACCCGATGCCCCCAAAGACCTATGTTTGCTGACCCACTGCCCCCAGGGGACCCCTTTCTGCATACCCGATGTCCCCCCGCAGAGCTCTGTCTGCAGATACGATGCCCTAGCAGACTCTGTCTGTAGACCAGATGCCCCTGCAGACCTCTGTCTCCAAACCCGATGCACCCAAAGACCTCTGTCTGCAGACCCGATGCCCACAACGGTCATCTGTCTGCAGAACCGATGACCCCACAGACCTCTATCTGTAGACCGGATGCGCCCGCAGACTCTGTCTGCAGACCATGCCCTGACAGACCACTGTCTCCATACTCAATGCCCCCCACAGACCTCAGTCTTCAGGCCCGATGCCCCCACAGACCTTTGTATGCAGAAACGATGTCCTCGCAGAGCCTCTGTCTGCAGACACGATGCCCCAACAGACCTCTGTCTGCAGACCCGATGCCCCTCAGGACCTCTGTCTCCAAACCCGATGCACCCAAAGACCTCTGTCTGCAGACCCGATGCCCACACAGAAATTTGTCTGCAGACCCAATGCCCCCACAGACCTCTGTCTGAAGTCCGGATGCCACCAGCAGACCATTGTCTGCAGACCCCATGCCCCCAGCGGACCTCTGTCTGCAGACCCGATGCTCCCACAGACCTCTGTCTGCAGAGCCAAATCCATCAGAGACCTCTGGCTGGAGAATCGATGCGCCCGCAGACTTCTTTCTGCATACCCGATGCCCCCACAGACCTCTGTCTTCAGACTGGATGCCTCCACAGACCTCTGTCTGCAGACACGATGCCCGTAGTGACCTCTGTCTGCAGAAGCGATGCCCGCACAGAAATCTGTCTGCAGACCCGATGCCCCCAGAGACCTCTGTCTGCAGACCGGATGGCCCCAGCGGACCTCTGTCTGCAGATTCGATGCCCTAGCAGACTGTGTCTGCAGACCAGATGCCCCCGCAGACCTCTGTCTACAGACTCGATGCCCCCATAGACCCATGTCTCCATACCTGATTCCAACAGTGGTGGTCTGCCTCCAGACCAGATGCGAGCAAAGACCTCTGTCTGTAGACCAGATGCCCCAAGAGGACCTCTCTCTGCAGACCCGATGCCCCCAAAGACCTATGTTTGCAGACCCACTGCCCCCAGCGGACCCCTTTCTGCATACCCGATGTCCCCCCGCAGAGCTCTGTCTGCAGATACGATGCCCTAGCAGACTCTATCTGTAGACCAGATGCCCCTGCAGACCTCTGTCTCCAAACCCGATGCACCCAAAGACCTCTGTCTGCAGACCCGATGCCTACAGCGGTCATCTGTCTTCAGAACCGATGACCCCACAGACCTCTATCTGTAGACCGGATGCGCCCGCAGACTCTGTCTGCAGACCATGCCCTGACAGACCACTGTCTCCATACTCAATGCCCCCACAGACCTCAGTCTTCAGGCCCGATGCCCCCACAGACCTTTGTATGCAGAAACAATGCCCTCAGAGACCTCTTTCTGCAGACCCGAAGTCCAAAGCGGTCCTCTTTCTGCAGAAGCCTTGGTCAAAGTGGACCTCTGTCTGCAGACCCGATGCCACCACAGACCTCTGTCTGCAGACCTGATGCCCACAGAGACCTCTGTCTGCAGACCAGATGCACCCACGGACCTCTATCTGCAAACACGATGCCCACAGAGACCTCTGTCTGCAGACACGAAGGCCCCACAGACCTCTGTCTCCGGACCCGATGCCCTTAGTGGACCTCTGTTTGCAGACCCGATGACCCCAGAGACCTCTGTCTGCAGACACAATGCCCCCATAGACCTCTGTCTGTAGAACCGATGCTCCCACGGACCTCTCTCTGCATACCCGATGCCCCCACTGGACCTCTGTGTGCAGACCCAATGCCCCCAGCGGACCTCTCTCTCCAGACCCGATGCCCCCACTGACATATGTCTGCAGACCTGATGCCTCCACAGACCTCTGTCTGTACACCCGATGCATGCATAGACCTCTGTCTGCAGACGCGATGCCCACACAGACCTCTGTCTGCAGACCCAATGCCCCCAGCGGACCTCTGTCTGCAGACCCACTGCCCCCAGTGGACCCCTGTCTGCATACCCGATGCCCCCACAGACCTCTGTCTGCAAACCGGATGCCCTCAGCAGACCTCTTTCTGCAGACTCAATGCCCTAGCAGACTCTGTGAGCAGACCAGATCCCCCGCAGACCACTGTCTACAGACCAGATGCCCCCATAGACCTCTGTCTGCAGACCTGATGCCAACAGTGGGCGTCTGTCTGCAGACCTGATGCCACTAAAGACCTCTGTCTGTAGAACTGATGCTTCCAGCAGACCTCCGTCTGCATACCCGATGCCTCCACAGACCTCTGTCTGCAGACCCAATGCCCCCAGAGGTCTCTGTCTGCAGACCAGATGCCGCCAGAGGACCTCTGTCTGCAGACCCGATGCCCCCAAAGAAGTATGTCTGCAGACCCACTGCCCCCAGTGGACCCATGTCTGCATACCCGATGCCCCCCCGCAGACCTCTGTCTGCAGATCCGATGCCCTGGCAGACTCTGTCTGTAGATCAGATGACCGCGCAAACCTCTGTCTCCAAACCCGATGTACCCAAAGACCTCTGTCTGCAGACCCGATGCCTACAGCGGTCATCTGTCTACAGACACGATGCCCACACAGACCTCTGTCTGTAGACCGGATGCCCCTGCAGACTGTCTGCAGACCATGCCCCCACAGACCTCTGTCTCCATACTCAATGCCCCCACAGACCACAGTCTGCCGGCCTGATGCCCCCACAGACCTTTGTATGCAGAAACGATGCCCTCGGAGAACTCTGTCTGCAGACCCGATGCCCCCACACACCTCTGTCTGCAGACCCGAAGCCCCCAGTGGATCTTTGTCTCAAGAACCCATTGCTAAAGTGGACCTCTGTCTGCAGACCCGATGCCCCCACAGACCTCTGTCTGCAGACCTGATGCCCCCAGAGACCTCTGTCTGCAGAACCGATGCACCCACAGACCATTTTTTGCAGACCCGATGACACTTTGATCTCTGTCTGCAGACCTGATGCCCCCAGTGGACATCTGTCTGCAGACCCGATGACCCACAGACCTCTGTCTGTTGGACACGATGCCCTCCGCAGACCTCGTTCTGAAGACCTGATGCCCTCGCAAACTCTGTCTTCAGTCCAGATGCCACTGCAGACCTCTGTCTACAAACCTGATGCCAAAAGCGGTCATCTCTCTGCAGACTTGATGCCCCCACTGACCTATGTCTGCAGACCCGATGCCCCCACAGACCTGAGACCCGATGCCTTAGCAGACTCTGTCTGCACACCAGATGCCCCAACAGACCTCTGTTTGCAGACCCGATGACCCACAGATCTCTCTCTGCAGACGCGATGTCCCTTAGACCTCTGTCGGCAGACACAATGCCCCCAGAGACAATCTGTCTGCAGACCCGATGACCCCACAGACCTCTGTCTGCAGACCGGATGCCCCCAGCGGACCTCTTTCTGCAGATTTAATGCCCTAGCAGACTCTGTCTGCAGACCAGATTCCCCCGCAGACCACTGTCTACAGACCCGATGCCCCCAGCGGACCTCTTTCTGCAGATCTGATGCAAACAGTAAGCGTCTGTCTGCAGACCCGATGCCACCAAAGATCTCTGTCTGTAGAACTGACGCCTCCAGGGAACCTCCGTCTGCATACCCGATGCCTCCACAGACCTCTGTCTGCAGACCCAATGCCCCCAGTGACCTCTGTCTGCAGACCCGATGCCCCCATTGACATTTGTCTGCAGACCCGTTTGCCCCATAGACCTCTGTCTGCACACCCAATGCCCACACAGAAATCTGTCTGCAGACCGTATGCACCAACAGACCTCTGTCTGCAGACCCAATGCCCCTACAGATCTCTGTCTGAAGATACGATGCCCCCTGCGGACCTCTGTCTGCAGACCCGATGCTTACACAGACCTCTGTCTGCAGACACGATGCCCCCACACACCTCTGTCTGCAGACCTGATGCCCCCACAAACCTCAGTCTGAAGACCCGATGCGACCACAGACCTCTGTCTGCAGAAACGATGCGCCCCCTCAGACTTTGTTCTGCAGACCCGATGTCCTCGCCGACTCTGTCTGCAGAACAGATGCTCCCGCAGACCTCTGTCTACAGATCCGATGCTCCCATAGAACTCTGTCTGCAGACCTGATGCCAAAAGCGGTTGTCTGTCTGCAGAAGCAATGCCCCCACAGACCTCTGTCTGCAGACCCGATGCCCCCACAGACATCTGTCTGCAGACCCGATGCCCCCCGAACTCTGTCTGCAGACCTCATGCCCCCACAGACCTCTGTCTGCAGACCCTATGCCCCCAGGTGACCTCTGTCTGCATACCCGATTCTGGCCCGCAATCCACTGTCTGCAGACCTGATGCCCTAGCAGACAATGTCTGCAGGCCCAATGCCCCCACAGATCTCTGTCTGAAGATACGATGCCCCCTGCAGAACTCTGTCTACAGACACGATACCCCCATAGACCTCTGTCTGCAGACCTGGTGCCAACAGCGGTCGTCTGTCTGCAGATTCGATGCCCCCACATACCTCTGTCTGAAGAACCCATGCCTCCAGCTGACCTCCATCTGCAGACCCGATGCCCTCACAGACCTCTGTCTGCAGAATAATGACCCCATAGACCTCTCTGTGCCGACCTCATGCCACACAGACCCTGTCTGTTGACCCGATGCCCCCACAGACCTCTGTCTGCAGAAACAATGACAGCACAGACACCTATCTGCAGACCCGATGCCCCGAAAGACCTCTGTCGGCAGACCAACTGCCCCCAGCAGACCTCTGTCTGAAGACCCGATGCCTGCGCAGACTCTGTCTGCAGACCTGATGCCCCCAATGACCCCTGTATGCAGACCCAATGCCCACACAGACCTCTGTCTGTAGACATGATGCCCCCAGAGACCACTGTCTGCAGACCTGATGCCCCCACAGACCTCTTTCTGCAGATCCTATGCCCCCACAAACCTTTGTTTGCAGACCCGATGCAGCCCAGACCTCTGTCTGCAGACCCGATGCCCCCGCAGATTCAGTCTGCAGACCATACCCCCGTAGACCTCTGTCTCCATACTCATTGTCTCCACAGACCTCAGTCTGCAGGCCCGATGACCCCAGCGGACCTCCGTCTGCAGACCCGATGTCCACACAGACCTCTGTATGCAGACTCGATGCCACCGCAGACCTCTGTCTGCAGACCCGATGCCCCCAGAGTCCTTTGTATTGAGACCCGATGTCCCCAGAGACCTCGGTCTTAAGACCCGATACCCCCAGAAACCTCTGTCTGCAGAACCAATGCCTCTACAGACCTCTGTCTGCAGACCCGATGAACCCAGAGACCTTTGTCTGCAGAAACGATGCCCCCACAGACCTCTGTCTGAAGACCCGATGCCCTCGCAAACTCTGTCTGCAGACCAGATGCCCCCACAGACCTCTGTCTACAAACCTGATGCCAAAAGCGGTCATCTCTCTGCAGACTTGATGCCCCCACCGACCTATGTCTGCAGACCCGATGCCCCCACAGACCTGAGACCCGATGCCTTAGCAGACTCTGTCTGCACACCAGATGCCCCAACAGACCTCTGTTTGCAGACCCGATGACCCACAGATCTCTCTCTGCAGACGCGATGTCCCTTAGACCTCTGTCGGCAGACACAATGCCCCCAGAGACAATCTGTCTGCAGACCCGATGACCCCACAGACCTCTGTCTGCAGACCGGATGCCCCCAGCGGACCTCTTTCTGCAGATTTAATGCCCTAGCAGACTCTGTCTGCAGACCAGATTCCCCCGCAGACCACTGTCTACAGACCCGATGCCCTCAGCGGACCTCTTTCTGCAGATCTGATGCAAACAGTAAGCGTCTGTCTGCAGACCCGATGCCACCAAAGATCTCTGTCTGTAGAACTGACGCCTCCAGCCGACCTCCGTCTGCATACCTGATGCCTCCACAGACCTCTGTCTGCAGACCCAATGCCCCCAGAGGCCTATGTCTGCAGACCAGATGCCAACAGAGGACCTCTGTCTGCAGACCCGATGCCCCCAAAGAAGTATGTCTGAAGACCCACTGCCCCCAGTGGACCCCTGTCTGCATACCCGATGCCCCCACAGACCTCTGTCTGCAGACCGGATGCCCTCAGCAGACCTCTTTCTGCAGACTCAATGCCCTAGCAGACTATGTCTGCAGACCAGATCCCCCGCAGACCACTGTCTACAGGCCAGATGCCCCCATAGACCTCTGTCTGCAGACCTGATGCCAACAGTGGGCGTCTGTCTGCAGACCTGATGCCACTAAAGACCTCTGTCTGTAGAACTGATGCTTCCAGCAGACCTCCGTCTGCATACCCGATGCCTCCACAGACCTCTGTCTGCAGACCCAATGCCCCCAGAGGCCTCTGTCTGCAGACCAGATGCCGCCAGAGGACCTCTGTCTGCAGACCCGATGCCCCCAAAGAAGTATGTCTGCAGACCCACTGCGCACAGTGGACCCCTGTCTGCATACCCGATGCCCCCCCGCAGACATCTGTCTGCAGATCCGATGCCCTAGCAGACTCTGTCTGTAGATCAAATGCCCCAGCAGACCTCTGTCTCCAAACCCGATGTACCCAAAGACCTCTGTCTGCAGACCCGATGCCTACAGCAGTCGTTTGTCTGCAGACACGATGCCCGCACAGACTTCTGTCTGTAGACCGGATGCCCCCGCAGACTCTGTCTGCAGACCATGCCCCCACAGACCTCTGTCTCCATACTCAATGCCACCACAGACCACAGTCTGCCGGCCTGATGACCCCACAGACCTTTGTATGCAGAAACGATGTTCTCAGAGACCTCTGTCTGCAGAACTGATGCCAGCACAGACCTCTGTCTGCAGACCCGATGCCCCCATAGACCTCTGTCTGCAGACCAAATGCCAACAGCGTACATCTTTCTGCAGACCTGTAGCCCCCAGAGACCTCTCTTGGCAGACTGATGCACCCACAGACCTCTGTCTGCAGAACCGATGCCTTCAGCGGACCTCTGTCGGTAGACCCGTTGACCCACAGACCTCTCTGCAGACCTGATGCACCTTAGACCTCTCTCGGCAGACCCGATGCCCCCACAGACCTCTGGTGCAGACCCGATGCCTTCAGCGGACCTCTGTTTGCAGACCCCAGGACCCACAGATCTCTCTCTGTAAACCCGATGGCCCTTAGACCTCTGTCGGCAGACGCGATGCCCCAACAGACAATCTGTCTGCAGACCCGATGCCCCCAGCGGACATCTGTCTGCAGACCTGTAGCCACCACAGAACTCTCTCGATATTCTGATGCCCCCACAGACCTCTGTCTGCAGATCCGATGCCCCCGCAGACTCTGTCTGCACACCATGACCCCGCATACCTCTGTCTGCAGACCCGATGCCACCACAGACCTCTGTCTGTAGCCACGATGCCCCCAGAGACCTCTGTCTGCACACCCAATGCCCACACAGAAATCTGTCTGCAGACCGTATGCCCCCACAGACCTCTGTCTGCAGACCCAATGCCCCCACAGATCTCTGTCTGAAGATACGATGCCCCCTGCGGACCTCTGTCTGCAGACCCGATGCTTACACAGACCTCTGTCTGCAGACACGATGCCCCCACACACCTCTGTCTGCAGACCTGATGCCCCCACAAACCTCAGTCTGAAGACCCGATGCGACCACAGACCTCTGTCTGCAGAAACGATGCGCCCCCTCAGACTTCGTTCTGCAGACCCGATGTCCTCGCAGAATCTGTCTGCAGAACAGATGCCCCCGCAGACCTCTGTCTACAGACCCGATGCTCCCATAGAACTCTGTCTGCAGACCTGATGCCAAAAGCGGTTGTCTGTCTGCAGAAGCAATGCCCCCACAGACCTCTGTCTGCAGACCCGATGCCCCCACAGACCTCTGTCTGCAGACCCGATGCCCCCCCGAACTCTGTCTGCAGACCTCATGCCCCCACAGACCTCTGTCTGCAGATCTGATGCCCACAGGTGACCTCTGTCTGCATACCCGATTCTGGCCCGCAATCCACTGTCTGCAGACCTGATGCCCTAGCAGACAATGTCTGCAGGCCCAATGCCCCCACAGATCTCTGTCTGAAGATACGATGCCCCCTGCAGAACTCTGTCTACAGACACGATACCCCCATAGACCTCTGTCTGCAGACCTGGTGCCAACAGTGGTCGTCTGTCTGCAGATTCGATGCCCCCACAAACCTCTGTCTGAAGAACCCATGCCTCCAGCTGACCTCCATCTGCAGACCCGATACCCTCACAGACCTCTGTCTGCAGACTAATGACCCCATAGACCTCTCTGTGCCGACCTCATGCCACACAGACCCTGTCTGTTGACCCGATGCCCCCACAGACCTCTGTCTGCAGAAACAATGACAGCACAGACACCTATCTGCAGACCCGATGCCCCGAAAGACCTCTGTCGGCAGACCAACTGCCCCCAGCAGACCTCTGTCTGAAGACCCGATGCCTGCGCAGACTCTGTCTGCAGACCTGATGCCCCCAATGACCCCTGTATGCAGACCCAATGCCCACACAGACCTCTGTCTGTAGACATGATGCCCCCAGAGACCACTGTCTGCAGACCTGATGCCCCCACAGACCTCTTTCTGCAGATCCTATGCCCCCACAAACCTTTGTTTGCAGACCCGATGCAGCCCAGACCTCTGTCTGCAGACCCGATGCCCCCGCAGATTCAGTCTGCAGACCATACCCTCGTAGACCTCTGTCTCCATACTCATTGTCTCCACAGACCTCAGTCTGCAGGCCCGATGACCCCAGCGGACCTCCGTCTGCAGACCCGATGTCCACACAAACCTCTGTATGCAGACTCGATGCCACCGCAGACCTCTGTCTGCAGACCCGATGCCCCCAGAGTCCTTTGTATTGAGACCCGATGTCCTCAGAGACCTCGGTCTTAAGACCCGATACCCCCAGAAACCTCTGTCTGCAGAACCGATGCCTCTACAGACCTCTGTCTGCAGACCCGATGAACCCAGAGACCTTTGTCTGCAGAAACGATGCCCCCACAGACCTCTGTCTGAAGACCCGATGCCCTCGCAGACAATGTCTGCAGGCCCAATGCCCCCACAGATCTCTGTCTGAAGATACGATGCCCCCTGCAGAACTCTGTCTACAGACACGATACCCCCATAGACCTCTGTCTGCAGACCTGGTGCCAACAGTGGTCGTCTGTCTGCAGATTCGATGCCCCCACAAACCTCTGTCTGAAGAACCCATGCCTCCAGCTGACCTCCATCTGCAGACCCGATACCCTCACAGACCTCTGTCTGCAGACTAATGACCCCATAGACCTCTCTGTGCCGACCTCATGCCACACAGACCCTGTCTGTTGACAGCACAGACACCTATCTGCAGACCCGATGCCCCGAAAGACCTCTGTCGGCAGACCAACTGCCCCCAGCAGACCTCTGTCTGAAGACCCGATGCCTGCGCAGACTCTGTCTGCAGACCTGATGCCCCCAATGACCCCTGTATGCAGACCCAATGCCCACACAGACCTCTGTCTGTAGACATGATGCCCCCAGAGACCACTGTCGGCAGACCTGATGCCCCCACAGACCTCTTTCTGCAGATCCTATGCCCCCACAAACCTTTGTTTGCAGACCCGATGCAGCCCAGACATCTGTCTGCAGACCCGATGCCCCCGCAGATTCAGTCTGCAGACCATACCCCCGTAGACCTCTGTCTCCATACTCATTGTCTCCACAGACCTCAGTCTGCAGGCCCGATGACCCCAGCGGACCTCCGTCTGCAGACCCGATGTCCACACAGACCTCTGTATGCAGACTCGATGCCACCACAGACCTCTGTCTGCAGACCCGATGCCCCCAGAGTCCTTTGTATTGAGACCCGATGTCCCCAGAGACCTCGGTCTTAAGACCCGATACCCCCAGAAACCTCTGTCTGCAGAACCGATGCCACCGCAGACCTCTGTCTGCAGACCCGATGCCCCCAGAGTCCTTTGTATTGAGACCCGATGTCCTCAGAGACCTCGGTCTTAAGACCCGATACCCCCAGAAACCTCTGTCTGCAGAACCGATGCCTCTACAGACCTCTGTCTGCAGACCCGATGAACCCAGAGACCTTTGTCTGCAGAAACGATGCCCCCACAGACCTCTGTCTGAAGACCCGATGCCCTCGCAGACTCTGTCTGCAGACCAGATGCCCCCACAGACCTATGTCTACAGACCGGATGCCCCCATAGACCTCTGTGTGCAGACCTGATGCCGACAGCGGTCGTCGATCTGCAGACCCGATGCGCCCTCAGACCTCTGTCTGCAGACCTAATGCCTCTGCAGTCCTCTGTCTGCAGACCCGATGCCCTCGCAGAACTCAGTCTGCGGACCCGATGCCCGCACCGAACCTCTGTCTGTAGACCCGATGCCCCCGTAGACTCTGTCTGCCGACCATGCCCCGCAGACCTCTGTCTCCATAAGCAATGCCCCCATAGACCTCAGTCTGCAGACCTGATGCCCGCACAGACGTCTGTCTGCAGACCCAATGCCCCAACAGACCTCTGTCTGCAGACCGGATGGCCCTACAGTCCTCTGTCTGCAGACCCGATGTCCCCACCGGAATTCTGTCTACAGACCCGATGCCCCCATCGGACCTCTGTCTGCAGACCCGATGCCCCCAGCAGACCTCTGTCTGCAGACCCGATGCCATCCCAGACCTCTGTCTGCAGACGGGATGCCCCCACAGACCTCTGTATGCGTACTCGATGCCACCACAGACCTCTGTCTGCAGACCCGATGCCCCCAGAGTCCTCTGTCTTGAGACCCGATGCCCCCAGAGGCCTCTGTCTTGAGACCCGATACCCCCAGAGCCCTCTGTCTGCAGAAGCGATGCCTCTACAGACCTCTGTCTGCAGACCCGATGAAACCAGAGACCTCTGTCTGCAGAAACGATGCCCCCATAGACCTCTGTCTGCAGACCGATGCCCCCACAGACCATTGTTTGCAGACCCGATGACACTTTGATCTCTGTCGGCAGACCCGATGCTCCCACCGATCTCTGTCTGCAGACCCAATTCCCCCAGAGACCTCTGGCTGGAGAGCCGTTGCCCCCGCAGTCCTCTTTCTGTATACCCGATGCCCACACAGACCTCTGTCTTCAGACCCGATGCCTCCATGGACCTCTTCTGCAGACCCGATGCCCCCAGAGGCCTCTGTTTGCTGACCCGATGCTCACAGTGGACCTCTGTATGCAGAACCTGTGCTCCCAATGACCACTGTCTGCACACCCGATGCCCTCATAGACCTCTGTGTGCAGAACCGATGGTCCCACAGACCTCTGTCTGCATACCCGATGCCGCCACAGACCTCTGTCTGCAGACCCGAAGCCCCCAGTGGATCTCTGTCTGCAGAGCCCATGGCCAAAGTGGACCTCTGTCTGCAGACGCGATGCCCCCAGAGGCCTCTGTTTGCCGACCCGATGCTCCCAGTGGACCTCTATTTGCAGAACCGATGCTCCCAATGACCACTGTCTGCACACCCGATGCCCCCATAGACCTCTGTGTGCAGAACCGATGGTCCCACAGACCTCTGGCTGCATACCCGATGCCGCCACAGACCTCTGTCTGCAGACCCGAAGCCCCCAGTGGATCTCTGTCTGCAGAGCCCATGGCCAAAGTGGACCTCTGTCTGCAGACCCGATGCCCCCACAGACCTCTGTCGGCAGACACAATGCCCCCACAGACAATCTGTCTGCAGACCGGATGCCCTCCGCGGACCTTTGTCTACAGAACTGATGCCTCCATGGACCTCTGTCTGCAGACTCGATGCCCGCACAGACCTCTGTCTACAGAACTGATGCATCCATGGACCTCTGTCTTCAGACCCGATGCCCCCAGAGTCCTCTGTCTGCAGACCCGATGCCCCCAGAGGACCTCTGTATGCAGAACCAATGCTCCCAATGACCACTGTCTGCACACCGGATGCCCCCATAGACCTCTGTCTGAAGAATCGATGGTCCCACAGAAATCTGTCTGCAGACCCGATGACACCACAGACCTCTGTCTGCGGACACGATGCCCTCCGCAGACCTCGTTCTGGAGACCCGATGCCTTCGCAGACTCTGTCTGCAGTCCAGATGCCCCTGCAGACCTCTGTCTACAAAACTGATGCCAAAAGCAGTCGTCTTTCTGCAGACTTGATGCCCCCACCGACCTATGTCTGCAGACCCGATGGCCCCACAGACCTCTGTCTGCAGAACCAATGCCCCCAGAGAACTCTGATTGCAGACCACATTCAAACACAGACCTCTGTTGGCAGACACGATGCCCCCAGCAGACATCTGTCTGCAGACCTGTAGCCCCCAGTGGATCT
The DNA here is from genome assembly GCA_963919715.1 of Microtus obscurus. Lineage (NCBI taxonomy): Eukaryota > Metazoa > Chordata > Mammalia > Rodentia > Cricetidae > Microtus > Microtus obscurus. The sequence goes on along the minus strand of CAWTZC010001526.1, from coordinate 238,966 downwards.
CTGTCTGCAGAGCCCATGGCCAAAGTGGACCTCTGTCTGCAGACCCGATGCCCCCACAGACCTCTGTCGGCAGACCCGATGCCCACACAGACCTCTGTCTGCAGACCTGATGCCCCTACAGACCTCTGTCTGCAGACCAGATGCCCCCAGCTTACCTCTGTCTGCAGACGCGATGCCCTCACACTCCCCTGTCTGCAGACCCGATTCCTCCACAGACCTCTGTCTCCAGAACCGATGCCATGACAAACCTCACTCTGCAGACCCGATGACTCCAGAGAAGACTGTATGCAGACCTGATGCCCATACAGACCTCTGTCTGCAGACCAGATGCCCCCAGGACACCATTATCTGCATACCCGATGCCCCAACAGACCATTGTCTGCAGACCCAATGCCCCAAGCTTACCTCTGTCTGCAGATGCGATGCCCTCACACTCCCCTGTCTGCACATGATGCCCCCACTGTCCGCTGTATGCAGACCTGATGCCCCCGCAGACTCTGTCTGTTGACCAGATGTTCCCGCAGACCTCTGTCTCCAAACCTGATGCACCCATAGACCTCTGTCTGCAGACCTCATGCCCTCAGCAGACATCCGTGTGCAGACCCGAAGCCCCCAAAGACCTCTGTCTGCAGAACGGATGCCCCTACAGACATCTGTCTCCAGACCCGATGCCCCCACAGACCTCTGTCTGCAGACTGGATGCCCCTACAGACATCTGTCTGTAGACCCGATGCCGCCACAGACCTCTGTCTGCGGACCGGATGCCCCTACAGACATCTGTCTGTAGACCCGATGCCGCCACAGACCTCTGTCTGCGGACCGGATGCCCCTACAGACATCTGTCTGTAGACCCGATGCCGCCACAGACCTCTGTCTGCGGACCGGATGCCCCTACAGACATCTGTCTGTAGACCCGATGCCGCCTCAGACCTCTGTCTGCGGACACGATGCCACCGGCAGACCTCGTTCTGGAGAGCCGATGCCCTCACAGACTCTGTCTGCAGGATAGATGCCCCTGCAGAACTCTGTCTACAGACCCGATGCACCCATAGACCTATGTCTGCAGACCTGATGCCAAAAGCGGACGTCTCTTTGCAGATTTGATGCCCCCACCGACCTATATCAGCAGAATCAATGCCCCCACAGACCTCTGTCTCCACACCCGATGTCCCCAGCGGAACTCTGTCCGCATACCCGATGTCCCGCTCAGACCTCTGTCTGCAGACCCGATGCCCCCAGAGACCTCTGTCTGCAGACCTCATTCCCGCACAGACATCAGTCTGCAGACCCGATGCCCCCACAGACCTCTGTCTGCAGACACGAAGCCCCCACAAAACTCTTTCTGCAGACCGAATGCCCGCACAGACGTCTGTCTGCAGACCCGATGCCCCCACCGGACCTCCGTCTGCAGACACGATGCCACCATAGACCTCTGTCTACAGACCCGATGCCACCACAAACCTCTTTCTGCAGACCCGATGAACCCACAGACCTCTGTTTGCAGACCAGATGCCCCCAGCGCACCTCTGTCTGCAGACCCGATGCCCCCACAGTCCACTCTCTGCAGAAACGATGCCCCACAGACCCTCTGTCTGCAGAACCGATGTCCCCAGAGGACCTCTTTCTGCAGACCCGATGCCCCCACAGACCTCTCTCTGCAGAAACGATGCCCCACAGACCCTCTGTCTGCAGAACCGATGTCCCCAGCAGACATCTGTCTGCAGACTCGATGCACCCACAGACCTTTCTCTGCAGAAATGATGCCCCACAGACCCTCTGTCTGCAGACGCGATGCCCACACAGACCTCTGTCTGCAGACCTGATGCCCCTACAGACCTCTGTCTGCAGACCAGATGCCCCCAGCTTACCTCTGTCTGCAGACGCGATGCCCTCACACTCCCCTGTCTGCAGACCCGATTCCTCCACAGACCTCTGTCTCCAGAACCGATGCCATGACAAACCTCACTCTGCAGACCCGATGACTCCAGAGACCACTGTATGCAGACCTGATGCCCATACAGACCTCTGTCTGCAGACCAGATGCAGCCAGGACACCACTATCTGCATACCCGATGCCCCAACAGACCATTGTCTGCAGACCCGATGCCCCCAGCTTACCTCTGTCTGCAGATGCGATGCCCTCACACTCCCCTGTCTGCAGATGGTGCCCCCACTGACCGCTGTATGCAGACCTGATGCCCCCGCATACTCTGTCTGTTGACCAGATATCCCCACAGACCTCTGTCTCCTAACCTGATGCACCCATAGACCTCTGTCTGCAGACCTCATGCCCTCAGCAGACATCCGTGTGCAGACCCGAAGCCCCCACAGACCTCTGTCTGCAGACCGGATGCCCCTACAGACCTCTTTCTGCAGACCCAATGCCCCCACCGGACTTCTGTCTACAGACCCGATGCCCCCATCGGACCTCTGTCTGCAGACCCGATGCCCCCAGCAGACCTCCTTCTGCAGACCCGATGCCCACACAGACCTCTGTCTGCAGACCGGTTACCCCTACAGACCTCTTTCTGCAGACGCAATGCCCCCACCGGACTTCTGTCTACAGACCCGATGCCCCCACAGACCTTTTTCTGCAGACCCCATGCCCACAGCTTACCTCTGTCTGCAGACCTGATGACCACACATACCTCTGTCTGCAGTCTCGATGCCCCCACAGACCTATGTCTGCAGACCCGATGCCCCCAGCAGACCTCTGTCTGCAGACCCGATGCCTCCACAGACCTCTGTCTCCAGAACCGATGCCATGAGAAACCTCACTCTGCAGACCTGATGACCCCAGAGACCGCTGTATGCAGACCTATGCCCCTACAGACCTCTGTCTGCAGACCAGACGCCCCCAGGACACAACTATCTGCATACCCGATGCCCCCACAGACCTTTCTCTGCAGAAACGATGCCCTCAGCTTACCTCTGTCTGCAAATGCAATGCCCTCACACTCCCCTGTCTTCAGACCTGATACCCCCGCAGACTCTGTTGACCAGATGTCCCCGCAGACCTATGTCTCCAAACCTAATGCACCCATAGACCTCTGTCTGCAGACCCGATGTCGCCAGTGGTCGTCTGTCTGCAGACCAGATGCCCAGGCAGACCTCTGTCTCCATACTCAATGCCCCCACAGACCTCAGTCTGCGAACCCGATGTCCCCACAGAGCTCTGTCTGCAGTACCGATGCCCACAAAGACCTCTGTCTGCAGACCCGATGCCCCCACAGACATTTGTTTGCAGACCCGATGCCACCCAGACCTCTGTCTGCAGACCCGATGGCCCCACATACCTCTGTCTGCAGACCTGATGCCCAAACAAACCTCGTTCTGCAGAACCGAAGCCACCACAGACCACTGTCTGCAGAATCTATGCCACCACAGACCTCTGTCTGCAGACCTGATTTCCCCACTGACCACTGTATGCAGACCCGATGCCCCCACAGACCCTGTCTGTCGACCAGATGTTCCCGCAGACCTCTGTCTCCAAACCTGATGCACCCATAGACATCTGTCTGCAGACCTGATGCCAACAGTGGTCATCTCTCTGCAGACCGGATGCCCCGGCAAATTTGTCTGTAGACCATACCCCCGCAAACCTCTGTCTCCATACTCAATGTTCCCACAGACCTCCGTCTGCAGACGCGATGAAACCAGTGGACCTCCGTCTGCAGACCCGATGCCCCCACAGACCTCTGTCTGCAGACACAAAGCCCCCACAAACCTCTTTCTGCAGACCGAATGCCCCCACAGACGTCTGTCTGCTGACCCGATGCCCCCAGCAGACCTCCGTCTGCAGACACGATGCCAGCATAGACCTCTGTCTACAGACCCGATGCCACCACAAACCTCTTTCTGCAGACCCGATGAACCCACAGACCTCTGTTTGCAGACCAGATGCCCCCAGCGCACCTCTGTCTGCAGAACCGATGCCCCCACAGTCCACTCTCTGCAGAAACGATGCCCCACAGACCCTCTGTCTGCAGAACCGATGTCCCCAGCGGACCTCTGTCTGCAGACCCAATGCCCCCACAGACCTCTCTCTGCAGAAACGATGCCCCACAGACCCTCTGTCTGCAGAACTGATGTCCCCAGCGGACATCTGTCTGCAGACCCGATGCCCCCACAGACCTTTCTCTGCAGAAACGATGCCCCACAGACCCTCTGTCTGCAGACGCGATGCCCACACAGACCTCTGTCTGCAGACCTGATGCCCCTACAGACCTCTGTCTGCTGACCAGATGCCCCCAGCTTACCTCTGTCTGCAGACGCGATGCCCTCACACTCCCCTGTCTGCAGACGCAATTCCTCCACAGACCTCTGTCTCCAGAACCGATGCCATGACAAACCTCACTCTGCAGACCCGATGACTCCAGAGACCACTGTATGCAGACCTGATGTCCATAGAGACCTCTGTCTGTAGACCAGATGCCCGCAGGACACCACTATCTGCATACCCGATGCCCCAACAGACCATTGTCTGCAGACCCGATGCCCCCAGCTTACCTCTGTCTGCAGATGCGATGCCCTCACATTCCCCTGTCTGCAGATGATGCCGCCACTGACCGCTGTATGCAGACCTGATGCCCCCGCATACTCTGTCTGTTGACCAGATATCCCCACAGACCTCTGTCTCCTAACCTGATGCACCCATAGACCTCTGTCTGCAGACCTCATGCCCTCAGCAGACATCCATGGGCAGACCCGAAGCCCCCACAGACCTCTGTCTGCAGACCGGATGCCCCTACAGACATCTGTCTGCAGACCCGATGCCCCCACAGACCTCTATCTGCAGACCGGATGCCCCTACAGACCTCTTTCTGCAGACCCAATGCCCCCACCGGACTTCTGTCTACAGACCCGATGCCCCCATCGGACCTCTGTCTGCAGACCCGATGCCCCCAGCAGAACTCCTTCTGCAGACCCGATGCCCACACAGACCTCTGTCTGCAGACCGGTTACCCCTACAGACCTCTTTCTGCAGACGCAATGCCCCCACCGGACTTCTGTCTAGAGACCCGATGCCCCCACAGACCTTTTTCTGCAGACCCGATGCCCACAGCTTACCTCTGTCTGCAGACCTGATGATGACACATACCTCTGTCTGCAGTCTCGATGCCCCCACAGACCTCTGTCTGCAGACCCGATGCCCCCAGCGGACCTCTGTCTGCAGACCCGATGCCTCCACAGACCTCTGTCTCCAGAACCGATGCCATGAGAAACCTCACTCTGCAGACCTGATGACCCCAGAGACCGCTGTATGCAGACCTATGCCCCTACAGACCTCTGTCTGCAGACCAGACGCCCCCAGGACACAACTATCTGCATACCCGATGCCCCCACAGACCTTTCTCTGCAGAAACGATGCCCCCAGCTTACCTCTGTCTGCAAATGCGATGCCCTCACACTCCCCTGTCTTCAGACCTGATACCCCGCAGACTCTGTTGACCAGATGTCCCCGCAGACCTATGTCTCCAAACCTAATGCACCCATAGACCTCTGTCTGCAGACCCGATGTCGCCAGTGGTCGTCTGTCTGCAGACCAGATGCCCAGGCAGACCTCTGTCTCCATACTCAATGCCCCCACAGACCTCAGTCTGCTAACCCGATGTCCCCACAGAGCTCTGTCTGCAGTACCGATGCCCACAAAGACCTCTATCTGCAGACCCGATGCCCCCACAGACCTTTGTTTGCAGACCCGATGCCACCCAGACCTCTGTCTGCAGACCTGATGCCCAAACAAACCTCGTTCTGCAGAACCGAAGCCACCACAGACCACTGTCTGCAGAATCTATGCCACCACAGACCTCTGTCTGCAGACCTGATTTCCCCACTGACCACTGTATGCAGACCCGATGCCCCCACAGACCCTGTCTGTCGACCAGATGTTCCCGCAGACCTCTGTCTCCAAACCTGATGCACCCATAGACATCTGTCTGCAGACCTGATGCCAACAGAGGTCGTCTCTCTGCAGACCGGATGCCCCGGCAAATTTGTCTGTAGACCATACCCCCGCAAACCTCTGTCTCCATACTCAATGTTCCCACAGACCTCCGTCTGCAGACGCGATGAAACCAGTGGACCTCCGTCTGCAGACCCGATGCCCCCACAGACCTCTGTCTGCAGACACGAAGCCCCCACAAACCTCTTTCTGCAGACCGAATGCCCCCACAGACGTCTGTCTGCTGACCCGATGCCCCCAGCAGACCTCCGTCTGCAGACACGATGCCACCATAGACCTCTGTCTACAGACCCGATGCCACCAAAAACCTCTTTCTGCAGACCCAATGAACCCACAGACCTCTGTTTGCAGACCAGATGCCCCCAGCGCACCTCTGTCTGCAGACCCGATGCCCCCACAGTCCACTCTCTGCAGAAACGATGCCCCACAGACCCTCTGTCTGCAGAACCGATGTCCCCAGCGGACCTCTGTCTGCAGACCCGATGCCCCCACAGACCTCTCTCTGCAGAAACGATGCCCCACAGACCCTCTGTCTGCAGAACCGATGTCCCCACAGACCTCTCTCTGCAGAAACGATGCCCCACAGACCCTCTGTCTGCAGAACCGATGTCCCCAGCGGACATCTGTCTGCAGACCCGATGCCCCCACAGACCTTTCTCTGCAGAAACGATGCCCCACAGACCCTCTGTCTGCAGACCCGATGCCCACACAGACCTCTGTCTGCAGACCTGATGCCCCTACAGACCTCTGTCTGCAGACCAGATGCCCCCAGCTTACCTCTGTCTGCAGACGCGATGCCCTCACACTCCCCTGTCTGCAGACGCAATTCCTCCACAGACCTCTGTCTCCAGAACCGATGACATGACAAACCTCACTCTGCAGACCCGATGACTCCAGAGACCACTGTATGCAGACCTGATGTCCATAGAGACCTCTGTCTGTAGACCAGATGCCCGCAGGACACCACTATCTGCATACCCGATGCCCCAACAGACCATTGTCTGCAGACCCGATGCCCCCAGCTTACCTCTGTCTGCAGATGCGATGCCCTCACACTCCCCTTTCTGCAGATGATGCCCCCACTGACCGCTGTATGCAGACCTGATGCCCCCGCATACTCTGTCTGTTGACCAGATATCCCCACAGACCTCTGTCTCCTAACCTGATGCACCCATAGACCTCTGTCTGCAGATCTCATGCCCTCATCAGACATCCGTGTGCAGACCCGAAGCCCCCACAGACCTCTGTCTGCAGACCGGATGCCCCTACAGACATTTGTCTGCAGACCCGATGCCCCCACAGACCTCTATCTGCAGACCGGATGCCCCTACAGACCTCTTTCTGCAGACCCAATGCCCCCACCGGACTTCTGTCTACAGACCCGATGCCCCCATTGGACCTCTGTCTGCAGACCCGATGCCCCCAGCAGACCTCCTTCTGCAGACCCGAGGCCCACACAGACCTCTGTCTGCAGACCGGTTACCCCTACAGACCTCTTTCTGCAGACGCAATGCTCCAACCGGATTTCTGTCTACAGACCCGATGCCCCCACAGACCTTTTTCTGCAGACCCGATGCCCACAGCTTACCTCTGTCTGCAGACCTGATGACCACACATACCTCTGTCTGCAGTCTCGATGCCCCCACAGACCTCTGTCTGCAGACCCGATGCCCTCAGCGGACCTCTGTCTGCAGACCCGATGCCTCCACAGACCTCTGTCTCCAGAACCGATGCCATGAGAAACCTCACTCTGCAGAACTGATGACCCCAGAGACCGCTGTATGCAGACCTATGCCCCTACAGACCTCTGTCTGCAGACCAGACGCCATCAGGACACAACTATCTGCATACCTGATGCTCCCACAGACCTTTCTATGCAGACCCGATGCCCCCAGCTTACCTCTGTCTGCAAATGCGATGCCCTCACACTCCCCTGTCTGCAGACCTGATGCCCACACTGACTGCTGTATGCTGACCTGATGCCCCCGCAGACTCTGTCTGTTGACCAGATGTCCCCGCAGACCTCTGTCTCCAAACCTGATGCACCCATAGACTTCTGTCTGCAGACCCGATGCCAACAGTGGTCATCTGTCTGCAGACTGGATGCCCCCGCAGAATCTGTCTGTAGAACATACCCCTGCAAACCTCTGTCTCCATACTCAATGTCCCCACAGACCTCAGTCTGCAGACGCGATGACCCCAGTGGACCTCCATCTGCAGACCCGATGCCCCCGCAGACCACTGTCTACAGTCCGTATGCCCCCACAGACCTCTGTATGCAGACTCGATGCCACCACAGACCTCTGTCTGCAGACCGGATGCCCCCAGAGTCTTCTTTTCTGAGACCCGATGCCCCTAGAGACCTCTATCTTGAGACCCGATACCCCCAGAGACCTCTGTCTGTGGAACAGATGCCTCTACAGACCTCTCTTTGTAGACCCGATGAACCCAGAGTCCTCTGTCTTGAGACCTGATGCCCCCAGAGACCTCTGTCTTGAGACCCGATACCCCCAGAAACCTCTGTCTGCAGAACCGATGACTCTACAGACCTCTGTCTGCAGACCCGATGAACCCAGAGACCTCTGTCTGCCGAACCGATGCCCCCACAGATCATTCTTTGCATACCCGATGCCCTTTTGATCTCTGTCGGCAGACCCAATGCCCCCACCGGACATCTGTCTGCAGACCCGATGACCCACAGACATCTCTTGGCAGACTGATGCCCCACAGACCTCTCTCTGCAGACCTGATGCCCCACAGACACTGTCTGTTGAACGGATGCCCCCACATACCTCTGTCTGCAGAAACAATGACAGCACAGACACCTATCTGCAGACCCGATGCCCCGAAAGACCTCTGTCGGCAGATTCACTGCCCCCAGCAGACCTCTGTCTGCAGACCCGATGCCTGCGCAGACTCTGTCTGCAGACCTGATGCCCCCAATGACTGCTGTATGCAGACCCAATGCCCCCGCAGACTCTGTCTGTTGACCAGATGTCCCCTCAGACCTATTTCTCCAAACCTAATGCACCCATAGACCTCTGTCTGCACACCGGATGCCGACAGTGGTCGTCTGTCTGCAGACCAGATGCCCACGCAGACCTCTGTCTCCATACTCAATGCCCCCACAGACCTCAGTCTGCGGACCCGATGAGCCCACAGACTTCTGTCGTCAGACCCGATGCCCCCACAGACTCTGTCTGTCGACCAGATGTTCCCGCAGACCTCTGTCTCCAAACCTGATGCACCTATAGACATCTGTCTGCAGACCTGATGCCAACAGTGGTCGTCTCTCTGCAGACCAGATGCCCCGGGAAATTTGTCTGTAGACCATACCCCCTCAAACCTCTGTCTCCATACTCAATGTTCCCAAAGACATCAGTCTGCACACGCGATGACCCCAGTGGACCTCCGTCTGCAGAATCGATGCCCCACAGACCTCTGTCTGCAGACACGAAGCCCCCACAATCCTCTTTCTACAGACACAATGCCCCCACAGACGTCTGTCTGCAGACCCGATGCCCCCACAGACCTCTGACTGCAGACCTGATGCCAACAGCGGTCCTCTGTCTGCAGACCTAATGCCCCCACAGACCTCTGTCTGCATACCCGATGTCCCCATTGGACGTCTGTCTGCAGACCAGATGCCCCCCACAGACTTTTGTCTGCAGACCCGGTGCCGCCCAAACCACTGTCTGCAGACGCGATGCCCCTACCGACCTCTTTCTGCAGACGCGATGCCCCTGCAGACTCTGTCTGCAGACCATGCCCCCACAGACCTCTTTCTCCATACCCAATGCCCCCACAGACCTCAGTCTGCAGACCTGATGTCCCCACATACCTCTGTTTGCAGATTTGATGCCCCCACAGACCTCTGTCTGCAGACCGGATGCCCCCTCAGAGTTCTGCCAGCAGAACCGATGGCCCCACCGGACATCTGTCTACAGACCCGATGCCCCCGCGGACCTCTGTCTGCAGACCCGATGCCCCAGCGGACCTCTGTCTGCAGACCCGATGCCATTTCAGACCTCTGTCTGCAGACTGGATGCCCCCACAGACCTCTGTATGCAGACTCGATGCCACCACAGACCTCAGTCTGCAGACCCGATGCCCCCAGAGTCCTCTGTCTTGAGACACTATGCTCGGAGACCTCTATCTTGATTCCTGATAGTCCCAGAGAACTCTGTCTGCAGACGCGATGCCCCTACAGACCTCTGACTGCAGACCCGATGCCTCCGCATACTCTGTCTGCAGACCATGCCCCTGCAGACCTTTGTCTCCATACCCAATGCCCCCAGAGACCTCCGTCTGCAGACCTGATGACCACACATACCTCTGTCTGCAGTCTCGATGCCCCCACAGACCTCTGTCTGCAGAACCGATGCCCCCACAGACCTCTGTCTGCAGACCCGATGCCCCACAGACCTCTGTCTGCAGACCTGATGCCCCTACAGACCTCTGTCTGCAGACCAGATGCCCCCAGAACACCACTATCTGCAGACAAGATGCCCCCACAGACCCTTGTCTACAGACCCGATATCCCCAGGACACGACTATCTGCATACCCGATGCCCCCACAGACCTTTTTCTGCAGACCCGATGCCACCAGCTTACCTCTGTCTGCAAATGCGATGCCCTCACACTCCCGTCTGCAGACCTGATGCCCCCACTGACCGCTCTATGCAGACCTGATGCCCCTGAAGACTCTGTCTGTTGACCAGATGTCCCCGCAGACCTCTGTCTCCAAAACTGATGCACCCTTAGACCTCTGTCTGCAGACCCGATGCCAACAGTGGTCATCTGTCTGCAGACTGGATGCCCCCGCAGAATCTGTCTGTAGACCATACGCCCGCAAACCTCTGTCTCCATACTCAATGTCCCCACAGACCTCAGTCTGCAGACGCGATGACCCCAGTGGACCTCCGTCTGCAGACCCGATGCCCCCGCAGACCACTGTCTACAGACCGGATGCCCCGACAGACCTCAGCTGCAGACTCGATGCCAACACAGACATCTGTCTGCAGACCGAATGCTCCCACAGAACTCTTTCTGCAGATGCGATGCCCCCAGCGGACCTCTGTCTTCAGACCCGATGCCCCCACAGACCTCTGTCTGCAGACCCAAAGCCCCCAGTGGACCTCTGTCTGCAGAGCCCATGGCCAAAATGGACCTCTGTCTGCAGACCCGATGCCCCCACAGACCTCTGTCTTCAGACCCGATGCTCCCAGAGAACCTCTGTAGGTAGAACCGATGCTCCCAATGACCACTGTCTCCACACACGATGCCCTATAAACCTCTGTCTGCAGAACCGATGGTCCCACAGACCTCTGTCTGCAGACCCGATGCCGCCACAGACATCTGTCGGCAGACTCGAAGCCCTCAGTGGACCTCTGTCTGCAGAGCCCGTGGCCAAAGTGGACCTCTGTCTGCAGACCCGATGCCCCCAGAGACCTCTGTCTGCAGACCCGAAGCCCCCAGTAGACCTCTGTCTGCAGAGCCCATGGCCAAAGTGGACCTCTGTCTGCAGACCCGATGCCCCCAGATTCCTCTGTTTGCAGACCCGATGCCCCCACAGACCTCTGTCTGCAGACACGAAGCCCCCAGTGGACCTCTGTCTGCAGAGCCAATGGCCAAAGTGGACCTCTGTCTGCAGACCCGATGCCCCCACAGACCTCTGTCTTCAGACCCGATGCTCCCAGAGGACCTCTGTATGCAGAACCGATGCTCCCAATGACCACTGTCTCCACACCCGATGCCCCCATAGACCTCTGTCTGCAGAACTGATGGTCCCACAGACCTCTGTCTGCAGACCCGATGCCGCCACAGACATCTGTCTGCAGACCCAAAGCCCCCAGTGGACCTCTGTCTGCAGAGCCCGTGGCCAAAGTGGACCTCTGTCTGCAGACCCGATGCCCCCAGAGACCTCTGTCTGCAGACCCGAAGCCCCCAGTGGACCTCTGTCTGCATAGCCCATGGCCAAAGTGGACCTCTGTCTACAGACCCGATGCCCCCAGAGTCCTCTGTCTGCAGACCCGATGCGCCCACAGATCTCTGTTTGTAGATTCGATGCCCCCAAGACCTCTGTCTGGAGACCTGATGTCCCCACAGAACTCTTTCTGCAGATGCAGTGCCCCCAGCGGACCTCTGTCTGCAGACTCGATGCTGCCACAGACCTCTGTCTGCAGACCCGAAGCCCCCAGTGGACCTCTGTCTGCAGAACCCATGGCCAAAATGGACCATTGTCTGCAGACCCGATGCCCTCACAGACCTCTGTCTGCAGACCTGATGCGCCCACAGACCTCTGTTTGTAGACCAAATGCCCCGAATTCCTATGTCTGGAGATCAGATGCCCCTGCAGACCTCTGTCTACACACACGATGCCCCCATAAACCTCTGTCTGCAGAACTGATGCCAAAAGCGGTCTTCTGTCTGCAAACCCGATGCCTCCACAGACCTCTGTCTACAGAACTGATGCCTTCACGGACCTCTGTCTTTAGACCCGATGCTCCCACAGACCTCTCTGTGCAGGAACGATGCCCCACAGACCATCAGTCTGCAGATCCGAAGCCCCCACAGGTCTCTGTCTGCAGAACCGATGCCCCCAGAGACCTCTGATTGCAGACCCCATTCCCGCACAGACCTCTGTCTGCAGACGCGATGCCTTAGCAGACTCTGTCTGCAGACCAGATGCCCCAGCAGACCTCTGTTTGCAGACCCGATGACCCACAGATCTCTCTCTGCAGACGCGATGCCCCTTAGACCTCTGTCGACAGACATGAAACCCCACAGACAATCTGTCTGCAGACCCGATGCCCCCAGAGGCCTCTGTCTGCAGACCTGTAGCCCAAATTAAACTCTCTCTGCAGACTAATGCCCACACAGACCTCTGTCTGCAGGCCCGATGCCCCCCGAACCTCTGTCTGCAGACCCAAAGCCCCCACAGACCTCTCTCTGCAGATCTGATGCCCCGCTGACTCTGTCTGCAAACCATAACCCCGAAGACCTCTGTCTGCAGACCCGATGACCCCACAGACCTCTGTCGGTAGACACGATGCCCCCAGAGACCTCTGTCTGCAGACCCGATGCCTTCATAGACCTCTGTCTGCAGACCCAATGCCCTCACGGACCTCTGTCTGTAGAACAGATACCCCCACAGACCCCTGTCTGCAGACCCGCATCCCCTGTGGTCCTCTGTCTGCAGGCCCGATGCCCCCAGAATCCTCTGTCTGCAGACCCGATGCCTCCACAGACCACTGTATGCAGACCCGATGACCACAGAGACCTTTGTCTGGGGATCCTATGCCCCCACAGACCTCTGTCTGCAGGCCTGATGCCTTCATAGACCTCTGAAGGCGTAAGCCACGAACAATGCCACACCAGTTATGAATTATTATTAATAGGGTAGTATTTATTTAAAGAGGAAAAACTTACAGATCACGATCCCAGACAACAGCCCTTTTCGCAATCATGAAGCGAGACTAATCGCCAGCCGAACAGGAAGTCAAGAGACCAGCGGAAGGAAATAGAAGACTTTTGAAGGGAGAGAAACCACGCCCCAATGGGCTGGTATCTCAGCAGCTATTGGTTGGAGGGGCGGGAAGACCTCCCGCAACACCTCCCCCTTTTGTTTAAATAAGAGAGTTCTAAACCTACTACGAAATTATATACAATAAGTATAAATATCCTATTCTAACTAGCTTAGGACTTGTATAATAAATAACTTGGCCAAGTCATGAGAGAAAAGTAACTATAGTTATATAGTCTTCAACCCCATCAAAGATCTGAGAAGGGAAATAATGTTACCTGGGTATTTAGGAAGTTCAGTAAAACAACTTCCTAAGCATGCAACAAATCACAGGGACAACTAGCTACCTGGGCAATCACCCAAAGTGACGTTTGCAGCTTTGAAGCAACCAACTTTGGCTAAGGCCTAACATAACTGACATACCATTTTCAAAGGCAAGCAACTTTTCAAAACTATCTTACCCTGTCTTGGCAGGATATGACAGTCCTGTTTTATCCATTGATGCACGCTCTGTATCTCTGTCAGTGGTTGAGGTATGGGCATTTCTTTGCCCCAAGGCCAGTTCTGCCAAAAAGAAAGGCTCCAGGTGGAGTGTCTTTGGTGCTCAACATTCTCTCGGGAATAGAGCGGTGTTGCCAGGAGCAATTGTGTCTCACTACCACCAAACTCTGAGGTAGATTAAAGGCCATTTTCTACAGCTCTTTGAAGAGGTTGAAGATCATCTATCTATACTGAGTATAATCTCTATATATCTAAATAACCTGATTAGTCTAATTATAAATGGCAAACTTAGATGACTATTAATCTATATAATTCTCAATATCTATCTAACTTAAAGACTAAGACAATAAACATCTGTGTAACAAATGAGGATAATGGCCTCCAAATATAAACAATGTACAAATATACATTGCAATATGGTAAATATATATCAATACACAAACAATATATAAGTATCTTAATCAAAGGTAGAAATGTACACTGCAATATGGTAAATATATACAATACATATATATCGATACAATATATGTCAATACATAAAAAATATTTTAAACAGAGGTAGAAACATGCATGCATACAATAGTCAATATAATTTAACTTTGTATCAATATACAAGAATCAATACCAATATTTGTCTAAAAATTGTAACTCACAATTACAAATCTATTATCCCATCATCCCTCTTTTTTTTTTTTGATCTCTGAGCTTATAAAATTTCTCCCCTAACTTCCCAACCCCTAAATGATGTCCCTAAACCCAGGGGCAAACTTTACTGGGAGAGGGGACGTCTTCCTCTAGAATTACTTCCAGCTGTCATAGGGGCGACGTTCTTTCTGGGGGATCCTGTGAAAGCAAAATGATGGTTAAATTTTAAGATCAATGTCTTTTAAAATTGCAAATAGTCTCTGAGTATTTTGTGGAGGTCTGGCCAGAATGTTGTACAAGATGTGCACCATTTCAGCTAAAGAACTTGGGATCTTCTTGTGCAGCTGGTACCCAAAACAGGTCTTGTAGTAGCGCTATCAGTATCATGACGTCATATCAACCAGGTAGAGTTGTTGTTGTGGGGCCCCATCTTCTTCCTGGAAACTTTAAATGTCACTTCAGAAAAGACTCATTGTTTATTGTAAAAATACTTAAACATTAATTATATAGACATATATATATATTCAGTGAAAGGCATGATAGATATATTCAATGGAGGTATGATAGGTATGAAGAAAAGCAAAGATGTTTTTTAAACTCATATTTTTTTCTGTCCCATATCATGGCTCTTGACATGAGACAGAAACTCCAGAAACTCTGGGTTTTTCTCTTACTAACAGGCTTGGATTTGGAGAGGGACTGAGCCAGAGTCCAACTTCAAAACCAGCTCTATAAATTTAGGAATATGGTTTAATATGTTTTACTTACACAACCCATTCAGTTTTCTTGATATTTCCTATTGGGCAGGTATTTTTCCATCTGTCAGTATCCAAATATCCAGGGTCCCTTGAATTTTTTAAAGGTGAGTGTTTTCCTGTGGAGATAAGAACAGAACCCTGCCCCCATTCTATATGTTTTTCTTACCACCTGTATGAATATCATTGTGGATGAGTTGTCATTTCTCCTTTCCAAGAGGTTTCTCCTCTTCAAATCGAAACTTTATTAATTTTGATGGTATCCACAATTTTTTTTCTCCTGTGGAAACAAGAGCAAAACCCCTTCCCCAACGTAGCACATCTCTTGGCTTCCATTGAGAGGTCAGCACATCTTTGAAATAAATCGGTTGATTTAGTTTAGCAGACTTTTCCATTATCCAATGTCTTTCTGCTGCTGTCGTTCCTTTCTCATTAGCGTTAAGAAAATTCAAGGTTAATAAAGCATTATGTAATCTATTTCTGGGGGTATTTTTGGTCCCTTTCTGTTTGTTCAGCATATCCTTTATAGTACGATTTGATCTTTCTATAACTGCCTGACCTGTAGGATTATTTGGTATACCTGTAATGTGTTTTATATTATAATAATCAAAAAAGCGTTTCATTTTCTTAGATACATATGTTGGACCATTATCTGTCTTTATTTGTACAGGTATACCCATGATGGCCATAACTTCCAATAAATGTGTGATTACTGAATCTGCCTTTTCTGAGCTCAGGGCAGTAGCCCATTGAAAACCTGAATACGTGTCTATGGTGTGGTGTACATATTTTAATTTACCAAACTCCATAAAGTGGAACACATCCATCTGCCAGATTTCATTTCTCTTAGTACCCTTTGGGTTACTCCCTGCAGGCAACGGTGTTTGATTATAGAAAGAACAAGTAGGACATCTCTTTATAATGTCCTTAGCTTGTTGCCAAGTAATGGAAAATTCTTTCTTTAGGCCTTTACTATTGACATGATGCTTTTTATGAAATTCCGAGGCCTGCAACACGCTTCCAATCAATAATTGATCAATCTCAGCGTTGCCTTGTGCTAGAGGACCAGGCAGACCTGTATGGGACCGGATGTGTGTTATGTACATCGGACAAAGCCTGTTCCTGATTATGTCTTGTACCTGGATAAACAATGAAGTCAACTCTGTGTCATCTGGTATAAATTTAGCGGTTTCAATATGCAAGATAACTCTTTCTGCATATTGTGAATCTGTAACTATATTAAGAGGTTCTTTAAAATCCCTTAGCACCATAAGAATGGCATATAATATTGCCTTCTGGACAGAATTATAAGGGCTTTGTTCCACCTTACTCAATTCATCTGACTTGTAACCTGCTTTCCCTGATTTATTTGTATCAGTATAGAACGTACGGGCTCCAGTTATTGGAGCATCATGTACAATTTTAGGAAGAATCCAAGAAGTTCTCTTTATGAGGTTAAGTCTACCATTTTTGGGATAGTTGCTATTAATTTCTCCCAAAAAATTAGCACAAGCTCTTTGCCACGGTTCATTGTCTTCCCATAACTTTTTTATTTCTTCAGTAGTAAAAGGCACTATAATTTCTGCTGGGTCTATACCTGCTAGTTGACGAAGTCTCAGCTTACCTTTTATAATTAATTCAGAGACTTTTTCCACATAAGTTTTTAATTTTTTACTCGGTTTATTAGGTATAAATATCCACTCTAGAATAATATCTTCCCTCTGCATTAGAATCCCTGTAGGAGAGATTCTGGAAGGCAATATGACTAGGATGCAGCTAAGATTTGGGTTCACCCTATCCACATGTGCTTCCTGTAATTTTTCCTCAATCATTGTCAGTTCCTTTTCTGCTTTAGCTGTCAGTTTTCTTGGACTATTCAAATCCTTATTACCATCTAAGGTTTTGTTTAAATGAACTATTAGATCAGGTGTTATCCCAACAGCTGGTCGTAGACTGGAAATGTCTCCCAACAATCTTTGGAAGTCATTAAGAGTCTTTAACTGGTCTCTCCTAATTTGTGCCTTTTGCGTTTTAATTTTCTCTAACCCTATTCTGTAACCTAGGTAATTAATAGAATTTCCTCTTTGAATCTTTTCAGGGGCAATTTGTAATCCCCACCTAGGCAAGACTTTCTTTACTTCTTCAAACATCCTTTTTAAAATATCTTTATTTGAATCAGATAATAAGATGTCATCCATGTAACGATAAATTATGGACTTGGGAAATTGTTTACGAATTATTTCCAATGGCTTACTTACAAAATATTGGCACAATTTAGGACTATTGAGCATACCCTGTGGGAGGACAGTCCATTGATATCTCCTATTAGGCTGAGAATTATTATAAGTAGGCACCGTGAAGGCAAATTTTTCTCTATCCTTTTTTTGTAACGGTATAGTGAAAAAACAATCTTTTAAATCAATAACTATAAGAGGCCATCCCTTTGGTAATAGAGAAGGCAAAGGAATTCCAGATTGTAGTGGGCCCATAGGTTGAATTACTTTGTTGACAGCTCTTAGATCTGTCACCATTCTCCATTTACCAGATTTCTTTTTTACAACAAACACAGGAGAATTCCAAGGGCTGGTTGATTCTTCAATATGGTGAGCATCTAATTGCTCTTGCACCAGCTGTTCCAATGCCTGTAATTTATCTTCAGCTAGAGGCCACTGTTTGATCCATATTGGCTTCTCAGTTAGCCATTTTAAAGGTAGGGCTGTTGGTACCTTTAAAGGTTTGGTATTTTCTATATGTTCTTGTACAGCCTGAATGGCTGGTGACCTTTTTCCATAATACCTCATCATATCTTTCCCAGAATTATGAGTTCCTGGAACTGCAGGAATGTTAATCTGGGTATTCCATTGCTGTAACAGGTCACGGCCCCATAAATTTATTGCAATATTGGCTATATATGGCCTTAGTCTTCCTATTTGCCCTTCAGGCCCTATGCATTCAACCCATCTTGTGTTTTGTTTTACACGAGATAGGGTTCCAATTCCCAGAAACTGAACATCTACCTCTTGAAGAGGCCAATTCGGATGCCAAGATTCTGGGGTAATGATACTTACATCCGCACCTGTGTCTAATAAGCCTTCAATAAAAATGCCATTTATACAGACTTTTAGCTTTGGTCTTTGGTCGTTAATAGAAGTCTGCCAAAATGTACGTTTACTCTGTCCTACTGGGTTTTTTAACTCATCCTCCACACGTAATTCACCATTTAGACTAGTATTACTTTTTACAGCAGAAATTGGAGCTTTTAGATTTCTTGGTGAGGCACGTTCTCCACTGTGACTGGGAATGACTGGGCCACTGTTGGCTTCGGGGCCTGCGAGAGGCCCCTCAAGGAGTTTCCCAATGGGATCGGGTTGCCTTGTTTGTCTGTTGTTGACCTGCATTCGTTGGACCAATGACGGCCTTTACCACATCTCCTACATATACCTGAAGGCCTAGGTCTCCTATTTTTGTCATTCCCAGAGGAGATATTATTCCTAGAAATTCTGTGCCTGCAGTCCCTTTTGAGATGTCCTAATTTACCACAATTAAAACACCTGGCAGTTTGATGTCTCCTCATTGCTGTGGAAATCGCTTCTCCTACCCAAGATTCATCATTATAGCTAAACGTCTCAACATTCATCGTATGCTGAATCCATTCATCCATAGGTGCTGATCTAGACTTTAAAGGCCCAATTATCTTTTTGCATTCTATGTTTGCATTCTCAAACGCTAGAGATTCAAGAAGTATTCGTCTAGATTCCGGGTCTGGTACCCCTACGTCCAGAGCCTTAATTAATCTTTGCAAAAAGTCAATAAAGGGTTCTCTCTGTCCCTGCCTAATTCTGGTATATGATTCAAAACTTTTTGCTGGATCTTGTATCCTATTCCAAGCATTTAAAGCTGCTTGGTGACATAGATGCAGTACTTCATCGTCATAAAGAGCTTGGACCTGTGGATCAGCATATTCTCCTGCACCAAGAATTTGATCTTGGGAAACCTCGACACCTTTTGCTCTTCCTTGCTGTTCCATATGTTTGGATTCTTCTCTGAAATAAATTTCAAACATCAAGGAAGGTCCCTTATCAAAAACTGCAGACACTAACTGATGGAAATCATATGGGGTAGCTCTAGCATTAGAAGCCCAAGTCCTTATCATTTCCTGTACATATGCATTTTGCAAGCCAAAAGTAACAATAGCCTGTTTAATTTCTTTCAGATCATTCATTGCTATTGGCGTCCATCTAGGTTCTCTGACTCCCTTTGAGCCTTTAGAAGTTGACGCTTTGTCAGAATCAAGTATAGGGTATGCCGCTAAAACCCTGGGTAAGCCAGTTCTAATAGCTGGTGTTGGCTTTGTATCCTGTCCTTGTGCCTTATTACTCTGTTCACCAGTTCCAATCATTTTTTCAAGCATTTCAAGTCTTTTTATTATTTTGTTTATTATTACCTCTTTTGAATCCTGAATCTCCTGAATCTCCTGACCTGCATGAGTTCTTGAGAGTACCATAATCTTCCTAAATGATAGAATATTCCAAAGAATACTAAAACCTAGTAACCAGTAAATTAAGTTATCCTCATAGTCATATAAATTTTGCATGATTAGACCCATTGTATTGGTAGCGCAAACAGTGAAAGTCATGTTGGAAACAAAAACTGCCATATTACCTATTATCCAGCTGGCTTCGAACTCACCGAAATCCGAAATCCGCCTGTCTCTGCTTCCCAAGTGCTGGGATTAAAGGCACCACCACTGCCTGGCTGGCCTTGAACTCACCGAGATCCGCCTGCCTCTGCCTCCCAAGTGCTGGGATTAAAGGCGTATGCCACCACCACCTGGTTGGCCTCAGAGATCTGCCTCTCTGGATGTTATGGGCCTGAAGGCCAAGTGTATTTCTGACTCGGCACTGGGGCCTAAGTCACAAACTAAACAAAAAACGGCGTACACGGAACCATAAACCCAGAATCCAGGGGTAGAGAAGAATAACCAAGAAGCTGTGTATGCCTCCACGTGACAGAGTCACCCTGAGGGGTTGCAGCTTCCGCATGGCTGAGGAAGGGAAGGCTTGCACCAAGCCGAACTCGCGGCTGGCAGCCTAGGGGTCCTAAAAGCCAAACTTTCGGGCGCCAGGTGAAGGCGTAAGCCACGAACAATGCCACACCAGTTATGAATTATTATTAATAGGGTAGTATTTATTTAAAGAGGAAAAACTTACAGATCACGATCCCAGACAACAGCCCTTTTCGCAATCATGAAGCGAGACTAATCGCCAGCCGAACAGGAAGTCAAGAGACCAGCGGAAGGAAATAGAAGCCTTTTGAAGGGAGAGAAACCACGCCCCAATGGGCTGGTATCTCAGCAGCTATTGGTTGGAGGGGCGGGAAGACCTCCCGCAACAGACCTCTGTCTGCAGACCCAATGCCCCCACGGACCTCTGTCTGTAGACCAGATACCCACACAGACCTCTGTCGGCAAACCCGATGACACCAGCGGACGTCTGGCTGCAGACCCGATGTTCCACAAACCTCTGTCTGCAGACCCAATGCCCCCACAGACCCCTGTCTGCAGACCCGAATCCCCTGTGGTCCTCTGTCTGCAGGCCCGATGCCCCCAGAATCCTCTGTCTGCATACACGATGCGCCCACAGTCCTCTGTTTGTAGACTCAATGCCACCAAGACCTCTGTCTGGAGACACGATGCCCCCACAGAACTCTTGCTGCAGATGCGATGCCCCCACCGGACCTCTGTCTGCAGACCCGAAGCCCCCAGTGGACCTCTGTCTGCAGAGTCCACGGCCAAAGTAGACCTCTGTCTGCAGGCCCGATGCCCCCACAGACCTCTGTCTGCACACCTGATGCGACCAGAGACCTCTGTCTGCAGACCCGATGCACCCCCAGACCCCTATCTGCAAACCCGAAGCCCCCAGAGACCTTTGTGTGCAGACCTGATGCGCACACAGACCTCTGTTTGTAGACCCAATGCCCCCAAGACCTCTGTCTGGATACCAGATGCCCCTGCAGACCTCGGTCTACAGACCCGATGTCCCCATAGACCTCTGTCCTCAGACCTGATGCCAAAAGCGGTCGTCTGTCTGCAGACCCGATGCCTCCACGGACCTCTCTCTACAGAACTGATGCCTTCATGGACCTCTGTCTTTAGACCCGATGCTCCCACAGACCTCTCTGTGCAGACACGATGCCCACAGAATATCAGTCTGCAGACCCGATGCCCCCAGCGGGCATCTGTCTGCAGACCTGATGCCCCCACAAACCTCTATCTGCAGACTGATGACGCCACAGACCTCTCTCTGCAGACCTGATGCCACACAGACCCTGTCTTTTGACCGGATGCCCCCACATAACTCTGTCTGCAGACCCGATGCCCCAACAGACTTCTGTCTGCAGACCCGATGCCCCCACAGACCTCTGTCTGCAGACCCGCTGCCGCCACAGACATCTGTCTGCAGACTCGAAGCCCCCAGTGGACCTCTGTCTGCAGATCCCGTGGCCAAAGTGGACCTTTATCTGCAGACCCGATGCCACCAGAGACCTCTGTCTGCAGACCCGAAGCCCCCAGTGGACCTCTGTCTGCAGAGCCCATGGACAAAGTGGACCTCTGTCTGCAGACCCGATGCCCCCAGAGTCCTCTGTTTGCAGACCCGATGCCGCCACAGACCTCTGTCTGCAGACACGAAGACCCCAGTGGACCTCTGTCTGCAGAGCCAATGGCCAAAGTGGACCTCTGTCTGCAGACCCGATGCACCCACAGACCTCTGTCTTCAGACCTGATGCTCCCAGAGGACCTCTGTATGCAGAACCGATGCTCCCAATGACCACTGTCTCCACACCCGATGCCCCCATAGAACTCTGTCTGCAGAACCGATGGTCCCACAGACCTCTGTCTGCAGACCCGTTGCCACCACAGACCTCTGTCTACAGAACTGATGCCTTAACAGACCCCTGTCTTTAGACCCGATGCTCCCACAGACCTCTCTGTGCAGGCACGATTTCCCACAGACCATCAGTCTGCAGACCCGAAGCCCCCACAGACCTCTGTCTGCAGAACCGATGCCCCCAGAGACCTCTGATTGCAGACCCCATTCCCGCACAGACCTCTGTCTGCAGAAGCGATGCCTTAGCAGACTCTGTCTGCAGACCAGATGCCCCAGCAGAACTCTGTTTGCAGACCCGATGACCCACAGATCTCTCTCTGCAGACGCGATGCCCCTTAGACCTCTGTCGACAGACATGAAACCCCACAGACAATCTGTCTGCAGACCCGATGCCCCCAGAGGCCTCTGTCTGCAGACCTGTAGCCCAAATTAAACTCTCTCTGCAGACTGATGCCCACACAGACCTCTGTCTGCAGGCCCGATGCCCCCACGAACCTCTGTCTGCAGACCCAAAGCCCCCACAGACCTCTCTCTGCAGATCTGATGCCCCGCTGACTCTGTCTGCAAACCATAACCCCGAAGACCTCTATCTGCAGACCCGATGCCCCCACAGACCTCTGTCGGTAGACACGATGCCCCCAGAGACCTCTGTCTGCAGACCCGATGCCTTCATAGACCTCTGTCTGCAGACCCAATGCCCTCACGGACCTCTGTCTGTAAACCAGATACCCCCACAGACCTCTGTTGGCAAACCTGATGACACCAGCGGACGTCTGTCTGCAGACCCGATTTTCCACAAACCTCTGTCTGCAGACCCGATGACCCCACAGACCCCTGTCTGCAGACCCGAATCCCCTGTGGTCCTCTGTCTGCAGGCCGGATGCCCCCAGAATCCTCTGTCTGCAGACCCGATGCCTCCACAGACCACTGTATGCAGACCCGATGACCACAGAGACCTTTTTCTGGGGATCCAATGCCCCCACAGACCTCTGTCTGCAGACCCGATGCCTTCATAGACCTCTGTCTGCAGACCCAATGCCCCCACGGACCTCTGTCTGTAGACCAGATACCCCCACAGTCCTCTGTCTGCAGACCCGATGCCCACAGCGGACCTCCGTCTGCAGACTCGATGCCTCCAAAGACGTCTGTCTGCAGACCCAATGCCCCCACAGAAATCTGTCTGCAGACCCGATGCCCCCACAGAAATCTGTCTGCAGACCCGATGCACCCTTTGACCTCTGTCTGCAGAACCGATTCCCCCATAGACCTCTGTCTGTAGACCCGATGCCCCCACAGACCTCTGTCTTAAGACAGGATGCCCCCAGCAGACCTCTGTATGCAGACCCGATGCGCCCACGGACCTCTGTCTACAGAACTCATGCCTCCATGGACCTCTGTCTTCAGACACGATGCACCCACAGACCTCTGTCTGTAGACCCGGTGGCCCCAGAGACCTCTGTCTGCAGACACGATGCACCACAGACCTCTGTCTGTAGACCCGATGGCCCCAGAGACCTCTGTCTGCAGACACGATGCGGCCACAGACAACTGTCTGCAGACCAGATGCCACCACAGACCTCTGTCTACAGACACGATGCCCCCAGAGGATCTCCGTCTGCAGAGCCGATGCCCCAACCGGCCCTCTGTCTGCATACTCGATGCCTGCACAGACCTCTGTCTGCAGACCCGATGCCTCCACATACTCTGTCTCCAGAACCGATGCCATGAAAAACCTCACTCTGCAGACCTGATGACCCCAGAGACCGCTGTATGCAGACCTATGCCCCGACAGATCTCTGTCTGCAGACCAGACGCCCCCAGTACACAACTATCTGCATACCCGATGCCCCCACAGACCTTTATCTGCAGACCCGATGCCCCCAGCTTACCTCTGTCTGCAAATGCGATGCCCTCACACTCCCCTGCCTGCAGACCTGATGCCCCCACTGACCGCTGTCTGCAGACCCGATGCCATCCCAGACCTCTGTGTGCAGACTGGATGCCCCCAAAGACCACTGTATGCAGAATCGATGCCCCCACAGACCTTTCTCTGCAGAAACGATGCCCCACAGACCCTCTGTCTGCAGACCTGATGACCCCACAGACCTCTGTCGGCAGACCCGATGCCCACACAGACCTCTGTCTGCAGACCTGATGCCCCTACAGACCTCTGTCTGCAGAACAGATGCCCCCAGCTTACCTCTGTCTGCAGACACGATGCCTCACACTACCCTGTCTGCAGACCCAATTCCTCCACAGACCTCTGTCTCCAGAACCGATGCCATGACAAACCTCACTCTGCAGACCCGATGACTCTAGAGACCGCTGTATGCACACCTGGTGCCCCTACAGACCTCTGTCTGCATACCAGACGCCCCCAGGACACCACTATCAGCTACCCGATGCCCCAACAGACCTTTGTCTGCAGACACGATGCCCCCAGCTTACCTCTGTCTGCAGATGCGATGCCCTCACACTCCCCTGTCTGCAGATGATGCACCCACTGACCGCTGGATGCAGACCTGATGCCCCCCCAGACTCTGTCTGTTGACCAGATGTCCCCGCAGACCTCTGTCTCCAAACCTGTTGCACCCATAGACCTCTGTCTGCAGACCTCATGCCCTCAGCAGACATCTGTGTGCAGACCCGAAGCCCCTACAGACCTCTGTCTGCAGACCGGATGCCCCTACACACATCTGTCTGCAGACCCAATGCCCCCACAGAACTCTATCTGCAGACTGGATGCCCCTACAGACCTCTTTCTGCAGACCCGATGCCCCCAGCGGACCTCTGTCTGCAGACCCGATGCCATCCCAGACCTCTGTCTGCAGACTCGATGCCACCACAGACCTCTGTCTGCAGACCCGATGCCCCCAGAGTCCTCTGTCTTAAGACCCGATGCTCACGGAGACCTCTATCTTGAGACCCGATACTCCCAGAGAACTCTGCCTGCAGAACCGATGCCCCTACAGACCTCTGTCTGCAGACCCGATGCCTCCGCAGACTCTGTCTGCAGACCCGATGTGCCCACAGACCTCTGTTTTTAGACCCAATGCCCCCAAGAACTCTCTCTGGAGAACCGATGCCCCCACAGAACTCTTAATGCAGATGTGATGACCCCAGCAGACCTCTGTCTGCAGACCCTATGCCCCCACAGACCTCTGTCTGCAGACCCGAAGCCCCCAGTGGACCTCTGTCTGCAGAGCCCATGGCCAAATTGGACATCTGTCTGCACATCCGATGCCCCCAGAGACCTCTGTCTGCAGACCCGATTCACCCACGACATCTATCTGCAAACCCAATGCCACCACTGACCTCTGTCTTCAGACCCGATGCCGCCACTGACCTCTATCTGCAGACCCGATGCCCCCACAGACCTCTGTCTGCAGACCGGTAGCCCCCAGCGGACCTCTGTCTGCAGACCCGATGCCCCCACAGACCTCTTTCTACAGAACTGATGCCTTCAGGACCCTCTGTCTTTAGACCCGATGCCCCCACAGACCTCTGTCTTTAGACCCGATGGCCCCAGAGACCTCTGTCTGCAGACCCGATGCCACCACAGACCTCTATCTGCAGACACGTTGCCCCCACATACCTCTGTGTGCAGACCCGATGACCCACATATCTCTCTCTGATGCCCCCACAGACAATCTGTCTGCAGACCGGTTGCCCTCAGCGGACCTTTGTCTGCAGACCTGAAGCCCCCACGGACCTCTGTCTACAGAACTGATGCCTGCATGGACTTCTGTCTTCAGACCCGATGCCCCCAGAATCCTCTGTCTGCCGAACCGATGCCCTCAGAGGATCTCTGTCTGCAGAACCGATGGTCCCACAGACCTCTGTCTGCAGACCCGATGCTGCCACAGACCTCTGTGTGCGGACACGATGCCCTCCGCAGAACTTGTTCTGGAGACCTGATGCCCTCGCAGTCTCTGTCTGCATACCAGATGCCCCTGCAGACCACTGTTTACAGACCTGTTGCCAAAAGCGGTCATCCTTCTGCAGACTTGATGCCCCCACCGACCTATATCTGCAGACCCGATGCCCCCACAGACCTCTGTCTGCAGAACCGATGCCCCCAGAGACCTCTGATTGCAGACCCCATTCCCGCACAGACCTCTGTCTGCAGAAGCGATGCCTTAGCAGACTCTGTCTGCAGACCAGATGCCCCAGCAGAACTCTGTTTGCAGACCCGATGACCCACAGATCTCTCTCTGCAGACGCGATGCCCCTTAGACCTCTGTCGACAGACATGAAACCCCACAGACAATCTGTCTGCAGACCCGATGCCCCCAGAGGCCTCTGTCTGCAGACCTGTAGCCCAAATTAAACTCTCTCTGCAGACTGATGCCCACACAGACCTCTGTCTGCAGGCCCGATGCCCCCACGAACCTCTGTCTGCAGACCCAAAGCCCCCACAGACCTCTCTCTGCAGATCTGATGCCCCGCTGACTCTGTCTGCAAACCATAACCCCGAAGACCTCTGTCTGCAGACCCGATGCCCCCACAGACCTCTGTCGGTAGACACGATGCCCCCAGAGACCTCTGTCTGCAGACCCAATGCCCTCACGGACCTCTGTCTGTAAACCAGATACCCCCACAGACCTCTGTTGGCAAACCTGATGACACCAGCGGACGTCTGTCTGCAGACCCGATTTTCCACAAACCTCTGTCTGCAGACCCAATGACCCCACAGACCCCTGTCTGCAGACCCGAATCCCCTGTGGTCCTCTGTCTGCAGGCCGGATGCCCCCAGAATCCTCTGTCTGCAGACCCGATGCCTCCACAGACCACTGTATGCAGACCCGATGACCACAGAGACCTTTTTCTGGGGATCCAATGCCCCCACAGACCTCTGTCTGCAGACCCGATGCCTTCATAGACCTCTGTCTGCAGACCCAATGCCCCCACGGACCTCTGTCTGTAGACCAGATACCCCCACAGTCCTCTGTCTGCAGACCCGATGCCCACAGCGGACCTCCGTCTGCAGACTCGATGCCTCCAAAGACGTCTGTCTGCAGACCCAATGCCCCCACAGAAATCTGTCTGCAGACCCGATGCACCTTTTGACCTCTGTCTGCAGAACCGATTCCCCCATAGACCTCTGTCTGTAGACCCGATGCCCCCACAGACCTCTGTCTTAAGACAGGATGCCCCCAGCAGACCTCTGTATGCAGACCCGATGCGCCCACGGACCTCTGTCTACAGAACTCATGCCTCCATGGACCTCTGTCTTCAGACACGATGCACCCACAGACCTCTGTCTGTAGACCCGATGGCCCCAGAGACCTCTGTCTGCAGACACGATGCACCACAGACCTCTGTCTGTAGACCCGATGGCCCCAGAGACCTCTGTCTGCAGACACGATGCGGCCACAGACAACTGTCTGCAGACCAGATGCCACCACAGACCTCTGTCTACAGACACGATGCCCCCAGAGGGTCTCCGTCTGCAGACCCGATGCCCCAACCGGCCCTCTGTCTGCATACTCGATGCCTGCACAGACCTCTGTCTGCAGACCCGATGCCTCCACATACTCTGTCTCCAGAACCGATGCCATGAAAAACCTCACTCTGCAGACCTGATGACCCCAGAGACCGCTGTATGCAGACCTATGCCCCGACAGATCTCTGTCTGCAGACCAGACGCCCCCAGTACACAACTATCTGCATACCCGATGCCCCCACAGACCTTTATCTGCAGACCCGATGCCCCCAGCTTACCTCTGTCTGCAAATGCGATGCCCTCACACTCCCCTGTCTGCAGACCTGATGCCCCCACTGACCACTGTCTGCAGACCCGATGCCATCCCAGACCTCTGTGTGCAGACTGGATGCCCCCAAAGACCACTGTATGCAGACTCGATGCCCCCACAGACCTTTCTCTGCAGAAACGATGCCCCACAGACCCTCTGTCTGCAGACCTGATGACCCCACAGACCTCTGTCGGCAGACCCGATGCCCACACAGACCTCTGTCTGCAGACCTGATGCCCCTACAGACCTCTGTCTGCAGACCAGATGCCCCCAGCTTACCTCTGTCTGCAGACACGATGCCCTCACACTCCCCTGTCTGCAGACCCAATTCCTCCACAGACCTCTGTCTCCAGAACCGATGCCATGACAAACCTCACTCTGCAGACCCGATGACTCTAGAGACCGCTGTATGCACACCTGGTGCCCCTACAGACCTCTGTCTGCATACCAGACGCCCCCAGGACACCACTATCAGCTACCCGATGCCCCAACAGACCTTTGTCTGCAGACACGATGCCCCCAGCTTACCTCTGTCTACAGATGCGATGCCCTCACACTCCCCTGTCTGCAGATGATGCACCCACTGACCGCTGGATGCAGACCTGATGCCCCTCCAGACTCTGTCTGTTGACCAGATGTCCCCGCAGACCTCTGTCTCCAAACCTGTTGCACCCATAGACCTCTGTCTGCAGACCTCATGCCCTCAGCAGACATCTGTGTGCAGACCCGAAGCCCCCACAGACCTCTGTCTGCAGACCGGATGCCCCTACACACATCTGTCTGCAGACCCAATGCCCCCACAGAACTCTATCTGCAGACCGGATGCCCCTACAGACCTCTTTCTGCAGACCCGATGCCCCCAGCGGACCTCTGTCTGCAGACCCGATGCCATCCCAGACCTCTGTCTGCAGACTCGATGCCACCACAGACCTCTGTCTGCAGACCCGATGCCTCCGCAGACTCTGTCTGCAGACCCGATGTGTCCACAGACCTCTGTTTTTAGACCCAATGCCCCCAAGAACTCTCGCTGGAGAACCGATGCCCCAACAGAACTCTTTCTGCAGATGCGATGACCCCAGCAGACCTCTGTCTGCAGACCCTATGCCCCCACAGACCTCTGTCTGCAGACCCGAAGCCCCCAGTGGACCTCTGTCTGCAGAGCCCATGGCCAAATTGGACATCTGTCTGCACATCCGATGCCCCCAGAGACCTCTGTCTGCAGACCCGATTCACCCACGACATCTATCTGCAAACCCAATGCCACCACTGACCTCTGTCTGCAGACCCGATGCCGCCACTGACCTCTATCTGCAGACCCGATGCCCCCACAGACCTCTGTCTGCAGACCGGTAGCCCCCAGCGGACCTCTGTCTGCAGACCCGATGCCCCCACAGACCTCTTTCTACAGAACTGATGCCTTCAGGACCCTCTGTCTTTAGACCCGATGCCCCCACAGACCTCTGTCTTTAGACCCGATGGCCCCAGAGACCTCTGTCTGCAGACCCGATGCCACCACAGACCTCTATCTGCAGACACGTTGCCCCCACATACCTCTGTGTGCAGACCCGATGACCCACATATCTCTCTCTGATGCCCCCACAGACAATCTGTCTGCAGACCGGTTGCCCTCAGCGGACCTTTGTCTGCAGACCTGAAGCCCCCACGGACCTCTGTCTACAGAACTGATGCCTGCATGGACCTCTGTCTTCAGACCCGATGCCCCCAGAATCCTCTGTCTGCCGAACCGATGCCCTCAGAGGATCTCTGTCTGCAGAACCGATGGTCCCACAGACCTCTGTCTGCAGACCCGATGCTGCCACAGACCTCTGTGTGCGGACACGATGCCCTCCGCAGAACTCGTTCTGAAGACCTGATGCCCTCGCAGTCTCTGTCTGCATACCAGATACCCCTGCAGACCACTGTTTACAGACCTGTTGCCAAAAGCGGTCATCCTTCTGCAGACTTGATGCCCCCACCGACCTATATCTGCAGACCCGATGCCCCCACAGACCTCTGTCTGCAGAACCGATGCCCCCAGAGACCTCTGATTGCAGACCCCATTCCCGCACAGCCCTCTGTCTGCAGACCCGGTGCCATAGCAGACTCTGTCTGCAGACCAGATGCCCCAGCAGACCTGTGTTTGCAGACCCGATGACCCACAGATCTCTCTCTGCAGACGCGATGCCCCTTAGACCTCTGTCGGCAGACACGATGCCCCCACAGACAATCTGTCTGCAGACCCGATGCCCCCAGCGGACATCTGTCTGCAGACCTGTAGCCCAAACAGACCTCTCTAGGCAGACTGATGCCAACACAGACCTCTGTCTGCAGACCCAAAGCCCCCACTGACCTCTGTCTGCCGATCTGATGCCCAGCAGACTCTGTCTGCAGTCCCGATGCCACCACAGACCTCTGTCTGCAAACCCGATTACACCAGCAGACGACCGTCTGCAGACCCTATGTCCCACAAACCTCTGTCTACAGACCCGATGCCCCACAGACCGCTCTCTGCAGACCCAATGACACCAAAGACCTCTGTCTGTAGAACTGATGCCCCAGCGGACCTCCGTCTGCAGACCCGATGCCTCCACAGACCTCTATCTGCAGACAAGATGCCCCCGGCGGACCTCTGTCTGAATACCCGAAGCTCCCACAGACCTCTCTCTGCAGACACGATGCACCACAGATCATCAGTCTGCAGACCCGATGCCCCAGCGGACATCTGTCTGCAGACCTGATGCCCCCACAAACCTCTATCTGGAGACTGATGACCCCACAGACCTCTCTCTGCAGACCTGATGCCACACAGACCCTGTCTTTTGACCGGATGTCCCCAGAGACCTCTGTCTGTAGACCTGATGCCCCCACAGACCTCTGTCTGCAGACCTGATGCCCCCACAGACCTCTGTCTTCAGGCCCGATGCCTCTTCAGACCTCTGTCTGCAGACCCGATGCCCGTAGTGACCTCTGTCTGCAGACCCGATGCCCACACAGAAATTTGTCTGCAGACCCGATGCCCCCACTGACCTCTGTCTGCAGACCCAATGCCCCCACAGACTTCTGTCTGCAGACCGGATGCCCTCAGCAGACCTCTTTCTGCAGACCCAATGCCCTAGCAGACTCTGTCTGCAGACCAGATTCCCCCGCAGACCACTGTCTACAGACCAGATGCCCCCATAGACCTCTGTCTGCAG
This sequence comes from Microtus obscurus, assembly GCA_963919715.1. NCBI lineage: Eukaryota > Metazoa > Chordata > Mammalia > Rodentia > Cricetidae > Microtus > Microtus obscurus. The sequence goes on along the minus strand of CAWTZC010001526.1, from coordinate 207,738 downwards.
ACCTGATGCCAACAGTGGGCGTCTGTCTGCAGACCTGATGCCACTAAAAACCTCTGTCTGTAGAACTGATGCTTCCAGCAGACCTCCGTCTGCATACCCGATGCCTCCACAGACCCCTGTCTGCCGACCCAATGCCCTCAGAGGCCTCTGTCTGCAGACCCGATGCCCCCAAAGAAGTATGTCTGCAGACCCACTGCCCACAGTGGAACCCTGTCTGCATACGCGATGCCCCCCCGCAGACCTCTGTCTGCAGATCCGATGCCCTAGCAGACTCTGTCTGTAGATCAGATGCCCCCGCAGACCTCTGTCTCCAAACCCGATGTACCCAAAGACCTCTGTCTGCAGACCCGATGCCTACAGCGGTCGTTTGTCTGCAGACACGATGCCCGCACAGACCTCTGTCTGTAGACCGGATGCCCCCGCAGACTCTGTCTACAGACCATGCCCTCACAGACCTCTGTCTCCATACTCAATGCCACCACAGACGTCAGTCTGCCCGCCTGATGCCCCCAAAAACCTTTGTATGCAGAAACGATGTCCTCAGAGACCTCTGTCTGCAGACCCGATGCCTGCACAGACCTCTGTCTGCAGACCCGATGCCCCCAGTGACCTCTGTCTGCAGAAACGATGCCCCCATTGACATTTGTCTGCAGACCCAATTGCCCCATAGACCTCTGTCTGCAGACCCGATGCCCCGACAGACCTCTGTCTGAAGCCTGGATGCCACCAGCGGACCTTTGTCTGCAGACTCCATGCCCCCAGCGGACCTCTGTCTGCAGACCCGATGCTCCCACAGACCTCTGTCTGCAGAGCCAAATCCATCAGACACCTCTGGCTGGAGATCCGATGCGCCCGCAGACTTCTTTCTGCAGACCCGATACCCCCACAGATCTCTGTCTTCAGACCGGATGCCTCCACAGACCTCTGTCTGCAGACCAGATGCCCCCACTGACCTCTGTCTGCAGAACCGATGCCCGCACAGAAATCTGTCTGCAGGCCCGATGCCCCCACTGACCTCTGTCTGCAGACTCGATGCCTCCAGAGACCTCTGTCTGCAGACCGGATGGCCCCAGCGGACCTCTGTCTGCAGACTCGATGCCCTAGCAGACTCTGTCTGCAGACCAGATGCCCCCATAGACCTCTGTCTCCAGACCTGATTCCAACAGTGGTCGTCAGCCTGCAGACCAGACGCGACCAAAGACCTCTGTCTGTAGACCAGATGCCCCCACAGACCTTTATCTGCAGACCCGATGTCCCCAGCTTACCTCTGTCTGCAAATGCGATGCCCTCACACTCCCCTGTCTGCAGACCTGATTGTAGGGATAAGCCCGCTCATTGGGGGCGGGTTTGCCTCGGGCTAATGTTTACTGATAAATTGGGCTCGCAGAAGCTGCGGGCCCCTTTTTCCTGTTTTCTGTGCTCCGCGGGAACCTTGGTCGTGTGAGTCTGGTTTTTGCATTAAAGTTGTGTATACATATCACAATTTGTCTGTATTAATCTAAACCACCACATTTTGGCCCCAACGTGGTTCTGATAATCCACGCCCGCCCGTGCGCCCACGCGCCGCGCGCCTCGGGCCGCTGCATTGAGCTGGCCGCGGGAGATACTGTCTGCCCCGCTCACGCCTAGGGTCTGCGCTGCGCGCCTCGGGCCGCTGCTTTGAGCCAGCCTCGGGAGATACAGTCTGCCCCGTGCACCTAGGGCCTGCGCTGCGCGCCTCGGGCCGCTGCCCTTACCAGGCCGCCACCGCAGCCTGACCAGTTCCCTCAACTGCGCCTCCCCACCCCCACCGCGGCGGCGCCCTGCCGCCATTTTGAGCGCAGCCGCCGGAGTTGTTTTGCGTGCCCAGCTGTAGCAGCTGCATTGAATCAAATCCAGCCTCCCTGTGGCACAGCATTGGTCTGATTCAAAGCAAGCTCGGCATGCAGATAAATAAATCTTGGTTTTGAGTTCCTGTTTCAGACCGGGTCTCCACGTGGACTCAAGTGGACTCTTCTGCCACCACTGGCAGGAACCAGTCATTGCAGGTAAAAATTTTTTTCTTTTATAAATAAAATGTCTGAGAATATTACTTTTCAGGACTTTAGCAGTCTTTTTGACTGTGCCATGTGGGACATCTTACAAGAGGTGTCTGGCACCCCACACCTATGGATTCTTCTGGGATTAATAATTTTCCTTGGCACTAAATGGTTTGACAACAGAAGTATGATGGAGTCTTTAAGAGATGAATCCAGGATTCTTAAGGCAGAGGTTGAACATTTAAAAACTATTGGAGGTGAATCCAGGATTCTTAAGGCAGAGGTTGAACGTCTAAAAACTATTGGAGACGAATCCAGGATTCTTAAGGCAGAGGTTAAATGTTTGAAAACTATTAAGCATGACAATGATCTTCTCAAGAATCAGCTTGAACTGCTACAGGAAGAGAACAGATCTTTGTTTAATAAGACTCTGGTAACTGAGCAAAATTTAGAAAAGGTTCAGGCCAATATTGAGGAGAAATTCATTACTATGGAAAGGGGAACAGCTGAGTTGGACCGTAGACTTCAATCCTTTTCTGTAGGGACTGAAACATTACTAGCTGATATTAAGGAGAGATTTATTACTATGGAAGAAGGATCAGCTGATTTAAACAGTAAATTCCAGCGGTCACTTTCTGAAGGAATTGAAACGCTAACTCATAAATTTCAAAAGTCACTTTCTGAAGGATTGGAAACATTAAATGAGAGAACCAAAACGGTTGAATGTGACAATCGAATTTTGTCTAAAACTTGTGACAAATTGGCAGAAAGATTGTCAATGCAAGAAGGCACGGTTTACGCCATAAAAATTATGTCCAAAGATGAGAACTTATCTCTAATGGACAAACTTCATACTTTGGAATCCTCAATGAAGGCTTTGGAACATAATTCTGGACAGGAGATTCAAACATTGCAGAAGGCAATGGTGAATAGAATTGAAAAGATTGAGGAATTTCTAAATTCTGATGAAGAAGAACAAACGGTAGAAAGGCAAATTTTAACTATGCCTGTGGGTAAATCCCTCCGGAAAAATTTCCACAAAACTCTACCTGCCTTTCCAGTAATAACAACAGAAAAGGTGATTGGTTCCAGAAACCCTAAGGTCATCAAGGAGGATATATGGGAGCCTGTCCGTATGAATGATCTCAAAGAAATTAAACAGGCTGTCATGACTTTTGGGATGCACGCTTCTTTTGTTAAGGAAATGTTAAAATCCTGGGCAACAGCAAGCAGAGAAATATCTATGGATTGGATGCAACTGAGCTCTGCGGTACTTGATAGCGGGCCGCATTTAAAATGGAAATGCTTATTCAGGCAAGAGGCTAGACGTTTGGAACAGCAAGAAAGGGCGAAGGGAGGTAACATTTGCATAGATAAAATTCTAGGTGAAGGACTCTTTTCTGACCCTCAGGACCAAGTTAATCTGGATGAGGACACACTCTTCCTATGTACAACAGCAGCCTTAAATGCGTGGGACAGAGTACAAGACCCAGGACAGAAAACAGAATCATTTGTCAAAATTAAACAAGGTCAGAGAGAACCCTTTAGTGATTTTTTACAAAGGCTTACTAAAGCTGTGCAAATAGGGATACCTGACCCAGACACAAGGCGTATAATGATTGAAAATTTGGCTTATGAAAATGCAAATTCGGAATGCAAAAGGATTTTGTGGCCTCTAAGGATAAGATCAGCACCCTTGGAAGAATGGGTCTTACATACACTGGATGTTGATACATTTGATTATGGCACTGAAGCATGGGTGGAAGAAGCGATTTCCAATGGTAAAAGGAGACACCAGAATACCAAATGTTTCAATTGTGGCAAAATGGGTCATATGAAAAGAAATTGTAAACAACGGACTTTCAGTAATAATAATAATGCATCTTCTAGAAATAACAGAAATAGGAGAACTCAGCCTTCAGGTTTATGTAGAAGATGTGGAAAGGGCAGACACTGGACGAATGAATGTATATCTACAAGGCAACCTGATACAGACGGGAAACGTGAGAGGGGGGGCCTCACAGGCCCCCATGGCACACATGGTTCAATCATTTCCAGTTCCGGCAGAGAACGTGCCTCGTCAGGACAATTAGGAAACCCCATGCCTACTGTTATGAGCAATAATGATCAGAAAGATGAGTTACGTGTGTTTTGGCAAACTTCTATAAATGATCAAAGACCTAAGCTAAGAGTATGTGTAAATGGCATTTTTATTACTGGCCTGCTGGACACAGGTGCTGATGTAAGTATCATTACCCCAGAATCTTGGCATCCATATTGGCCTCTTCAGAATGTGAATGTCCAGCTACTGGGAATTGGAACCCTATCTCGAGTAAGACAGAGCACGAGATGGGTTGAATGCATAGGGCCTGAGGGACAAATAGGAAAATTAAGGCCATATGTAGCCAATATTGCAATGAATTTATGGGGTCGTGACCTATTACAACAATGGAATACTCAAATTAACATTCCTGCTACTTCTAGAGTTTATAGTTCTGAAAATAATATTAAAAGATATTATAAACGGAGAAAACCGGCCATTCGGGCCATACAAGAACAAGCAATTGAAGTCCCTTCAGAAATACCAACAGCCTTGCCTTTAAAATGGTTGACTGAGAAACCAATATGGACAAAGCAATGGCCTCTAGCTGAGGAAAAGTTACAGGCTTTAGAACAGCTGGTACAAGAGCAATTAGATGCTGGACATATAGAAGAATCTACCAGCCCTTGGAATTCTCCTGTATTTGTGGTTAAGAAAAAATCGGGTAAATGGAGAATGGTGACAGATCTCAGAGCAATCAACAAGGTTATTCAACCTATGGGCCCTCTGCAATCTGGAATCCCATTGCCCTCTTTGTTACCAAAAGGATGGCCTCTTATAGTTATTGATTTAAAGGATTGTTTTTTCACAATACCTTTACAAAAAGAAGATAGAGAAAAATTTGCCTTCACAGTGCCTACTTACAACAATTCTCAACCTTCCAAGAGGTACCACTGGGCCGTCCTCCCCCAGGGTATGTTAAATAGCCCCTCCTTATGCCAATACTTTGTGAACCAACCATTGCAAATAATACGCAGGAAATTCCCCAAATCCATCATTTATCACTACATGGACGACATATTGTTATCTGATCCAAACATGGATACCTTGAACAGACTGTTTGACGAAATAAAGATACTTTTACCTAAATGGGGATTGCAAATTGCTCCTGAAAAAATACAGAAGGGAGATTCCGTTAATTATTTAGGTTATAAAATAGGTTTGCAAAAAATCAAGACACAAAAGGCACAAATTAGGAGAGATCGCCTACGAACTCTTAATGACTTTCAAAAACTGTTAGGAGACATTTCCAGTCTACAACCAGCTATTGGGATAACACCTGATCTAATAATTCATTTGAACAAAACCTTGGAAGGTGATAAAGATTTAAACAGTCCCAGAGAATTAACAGCCGAAGCAGAAAAGGAACTGACAATGATTGAGGAAAAATTACAACATGCACATGTGGACAGGGTGAATCCAGAGCTCGATTGTGTTCTCGTCATATTACCATCAAAAATTTCTCCTACAGGAATTTTAATGCAGAGGGATGATATTATCTTGGAATGGATCTTTTTACCACATAAACCAAGTAAGAAACTAAAAACTTATGTGGAAAAGGTCTCTGAGTTAATTATAAAAGGCAAGCTGAGACTTCGTCAACTAGCAGGCATAGACCCAGCAGAAATTATAGTGCCTTTCACTGCTGATGAACTAAGGAAATTATGGGAAGATAATGAACCATGGCAAAGAGCTTGTGCTAATTTTTTAGGAGACATTAATAACAACTATCCAAAAAGCAAGAGGCTTAACTTCATAAAGAGAACTTCTTGGATCCTTCCTCGAATCGTCCGTGATGCTCCAATAACTGGAGCCCGTACATTCTATACTGATGCCAATAAAACAGGGAAGGCAGGTTACAAATCAGAAGACTTGGGTAAGGTGGAACAAAGTCCTTATGATTCTGTCCAGAAGGCAGAATTATATGCCATTCTTATGGTGCTAAGGGATTTTAAAGAACCTATCAATATAGTTACTGATTCACAATATGCAGAAAGAGTTATTTTACATATTGAAACCGCTGAATTTATACCTGATGATACAGAACTAACCTCATTGTTTATCCAGGTTCAAGATTTGATCAGGAACAGGCTTTGTCCTATGTACATAACCCACATCCGATCCCATACGGGTCTGCCAGGTCCTCTAGCACAAGGTAATGCAGATATTGATCAATTATTGATTGGTAGTGTGCTACAAGCCTCTGAATTTCATGAAAAACATCATGTTAATAGCAAAGGCTTGAAGAAAGAGTTTTCTATTACATGGCAACAAGCTAAGGAGATTGTAAAGAAGTGCCCTACTTGCTCTTTCTATAACCAAACGCCACTGCCAGCAGGGGCTAATCCTAAGGGCACCCATAGGAATGAAATCTGGCAGATGGATGTGTTCCACTTTGCAGAATTTGGCAAATTGAAGTATGTTCATCACACCATTGACACTTATTCAGGCTTTTAGTGGGCAACTGCTTTAAGTTCGGAAAAGGCTGATTCAGTAATTACTCATTTATTAGAAGTCATGGCCATCATGGGTATACCTACACAGATAAAGACAGATAATGGTCCTGCTTATGTCTCTAGGAAAATGAAACGGTTTTTTGACTATTACAATATCAAGCATGTTACAGGTATACCATACAATCCTACAGGTCAGGCAGTCATAGAAAGATCAAATAGAACTATAAAGGATATGTTGAACAAACAGAAAAGGGTGGAAAACACCCCCAGAAATAGGTTACATAATGCTTTGTTAACCTTGAATTTTCTTAACGCTAATGAGAAGGAAACAACGGCTGCAGAAAGACATTGGATAATGGAAAAGTCTACTGAACTAAATCAACCAGTTTATTTCAAGGATGTGCTAACCTCACAATGGAAGCCAGGAGATGTGCTGCGTTGGGGAAGGGGTTTTGCTCTTATCTCCACAGGTGAAGAAAAATTGTGGATACCGTCAAAATTAATAAAGGTTTGGTATGAAGAAGACAAGACACTTGGAAAAGATAGATAACAATTCATTCACAAGGATGACGAGCATACTAATGGGACCCTGAATATTTACTCAGTGATGGATGGAAAATGGTTACAACTCACTAAGGATCAGTAAGTATTGACTTTATATATATACATATCTATATGTTTTATTGAACACTTTTTTATAAATATGTAGAACTGGTTTTGGAGTTGGACTCTGGCCCAGTCCCTCTTCAATTCCAAACCTGTTGATAAGAGATATCTCACAGGATAAGAATAATTATATACTTGGTAAACTTTCTTTGCTTTTTCTCATATCTGTGTCTTTCTTTATATGTCAGTATGTGTCTTTGTTGTTAATGTTTAAATTTCCCATAACAAACAACAAATTTTTCTACAGTAATTTTGAAGTTTTCAGGATGAAGATGGGGCCCCACAACATCAACTCAGTCTGGTTTTTATGACGTCATGATTATATACATATTTTTTCTTTTTTCTTTCTTTTTAAGCGCTAATAATAGACTTGTTTTTTGGTACCAACTGCTCGAGACAATTTCGAATGGTGCACATTTTTGACAACACTCTGGCCAGACCTTCTAAAGATACATAGAGACTAGTTACAATTTTCTTAGGTCAAAGGTTAATTTGGGGTTAATTTGGGAATTTTATCATCATTTGCTTTCACGGGAGCCCCTAAGGAAAACGTCGCCCCCATGTCAGCTTGAAGCAATCTTAGAGGACGACGTCCCCTCTCCCAACAGAATTTGCCCTCAGGGTTAGGGACATCTTTTAATGGTTGGTTTGGGGTTGAGGGGATGGGGGGATGTTTTATGGAATTAGGGGTATGTTAAAAAAAAAAAGAGGGGGATTAACTGGTTTGATGTTTGGTATTTGTGAGTTACTGATTTTAGAAAATTGTATTGGTACTGTTTCCTGTATATTGATATATTGTATATTGAATGTGAGTGTTCCTACCTCTAATTTTATATAAGAATATGCTTATATTATATTGATACATCTACCATAATACAATGTACATTTCTACCTCTAATACTATTTATGTAATATCAATATTGAATGTGTGCTCCTTCCATTGTTTACATTTGATATGTAATGACATTGCTTACAGATGAAGATCATTGTCTTCATATATTGCACAGATCATTGTCTTCATATATTGCACAGTTTATTCTTTTAATCTTCAAGTTAGATAGGTATTGAGAATTATATGTTTGTCATGTTTATTTTTAGGTTAATCAGGTCTTCTAGATACATAGAGATTATATTTAGTATAGATAGTATAATCTTCAGCCTCTTTAAAGAGCTGTAGAAAATGGCTTTTAATCTAACCTAGAATTCTGTGCCAACAAGACACAATTACTCCTGGCAACGCCACTCTACTCCCGAGAGAACGTTGAGCACCAAAGACACTCCACTGGGAGCTTGTCTTCTTGGCAGAACTGGCCTTTGGGTTAAGAAAAGCCCATACCTCAACTACTGACAAAGTTATGAAACAGGATTGTCTTATCTTGCCAAGACAGGGTAGGATGATTCTAAGAAAGTTCCTTGCATTTGATAATGGTATGTCAGTTATGCTAGGCCTTAGCCAAAGTTGGTTGGCTCAACATTGCGAACGAGAATTTGGGTGATTGCCCAGATAGTCAGTTGTCTCTGTCATTTATGGCACATTTTGGATATCTCTCATTTGTTAAGTAATATTTATTCCCTTCTCAGATCTTTGATGGAGTTGAAGATTATATAATTGTAATTACTCTCTACATTATTTAGACTCCTTGATATAGAATATCTGGTAAAACTTTTGTTCTCAATATTGTTTGTTATATTTATTATTTGTTATTATTGTTTATAGTTGTATTTGGTTTAGTTCTGTCTTATTTAGACAAAAAGGGGGAGATGTAGGGATAAGCCCGCCCATTGGGGGCGGGTTTGCCTCGGGCTAATGTTTACTGATAAATTGGGCTTGCAGAAGCTGCGGGCCCCTTTTTCCTGTTTTCTGTGCTCCGCGGGAACCTTGGTCGTGTGAGTCTGGTTTTTGCATTAAAGTTGTGTATACATATCACAATTTGTCTGTATTAATCTAAACCACCACACCTGATGCCCCCACTGACCGCTGAATGCAGACCCGATGCCTGCGCAGACTGTGTCTGCAGACCTGATGCCCCCAATGACGGCTGTATGCAGACCCAATGCCCCCGCAGACTCTGTCTCTCGACCAGATGTCCCCGCAGACCTATGTTTCCTAACCCATAGACCTCTGTCTGCAGACGCGATATCGACAGTGGTTGTCTGTCTGCAGACCAGATGCCCACGCAGACCTCTGTCTCCATACTCAATGCCCCCACAGACCGCAGTCTGCGGACACGATGTCCCCACAGAGCTCTGTCTGCAGTACCGATGCCCACAAAGACCTCTGTCGGCAGACCCGATGCCCCCACATACCTTTGTTTGCAGACCCGATGCCGCCCAGACTTCTGTCTGCAGACCCGATGCCCCCACATACCTCTGTCTGCAGACCTGATGCCCAAACAAACCTCTTTCTGCAGACCCGAAGCCACCACAGACCACTGTCTTCAGAATCCATGCCACCACAGACCTAAGTCTGCAGACCTGATTTCCCCACTGACCACTGTATGCAGACCCGATGCCCCCACAGACTCTGTCTGTCGACCAGTTGTTCCCGCAGACCTCTGTCTCCAAACCTGATGCACCCAAAAACATCTGTCTGCAGACCTGATGCCAACAGTGGTCGTCTCTCTGCAAACCGGATGCCCTGGCAAATTTGTCTGTAGACCATACCCCCGCAAACGTCTGTCTCCATACTCAATGTTCCCACAGACCTCAGTCTGCAGACGCGATGACCCCAGTGGACCTCCGTCTGCAGACCCGATGCCCCCACAGACCTCTGTCTGCAGACACGAAGCCCCCACAAACCTCTTTCTGCAGACTGAATGCCCCCACAGACGTCTGTCTGCAGACCCGATGCCCCAGCGGACCTCCATCTGCTGACACGATGCCACCATAGACCTCTGTCTACAGACCCGATGCCACCACAAAACTCTTTCTGCAGACCCGATGAACCCACAGACCTCTGTCTGCAGACCAGATGCACCCAGCGCACCTCTGTCTGCAGACCCGATGCCCCCACAGACCACTCTCTGCAGAAACGATGCCCCACAGACCCTCTGTCTGCAGAACGGATGTCCCCAGCGGAACTCTGTCTGCAGACCCGATGTCACCACAGACCTCTCTCTGCAGAAACGATGCCCCACAGACCCTCTGTCTGCAGAACCGATGTTTCCAGCGGACATCTGTCTGCAGATCCAATGCCCCCACAGACCTTTCTCTACAGAAACGATGCCCCACAGACCCTCTGTCTGCAGACCCGATGACCCCACAGACCTCTGTCGGCAGACCCGATGCCCACACAGACCCTGTCTGCAGACCTGATGCCCCTACAGACCTCTGTCTGCAGAACAGATGCCCCCAGCTTACCTCTGTCTGCAGACGCGATGCCCTCACACTCCCCTGTCTGCAGACCCGATTCCTCCACAGACCTCTGTCTCCAGAACCGATGCCATGACAAACCTCACTCTGCAGACCCGATGACTCCAGAGACCGCTGTATGCACACCTGATGCCCCTACAGACCTCTGTCTGCAGACCAGATGCCCCCAGGACACCACTATCTGCATACCCGATGCCCCAACAGACCTTTGTCTGCAGACCCGATTCCCCCAGCTTACCTCTGTATGCAGATGCGATGCCCTCACACTCCCCTGTCTGCAGATGATGCCCCCACTGACCGCTGTATGCAGACCTGATGCCCCTGCAGACTCTGTCTTTGACCAGATGTCCCCGCAGACCTCTGTCTCCAAACCTGATGCACCCATAGACCTCTGTCTGCAGACCTCATGCCCTCAGCAGACATCTGTGTGCAGACCCGAAGCCCCCACAGACCTCTGTCTGCAGACCGGATGCCACTACAGACATCTGTCTGCAGACCCGATGCCCCCACAGACCTCTATCAGCAGACCGGATGTCCCCAGCGGACCTCTGTGTGCAGACCCGATGCCCCCAGCAGACCTCCATCTGCAGACCTGATGCCCCCACAGACCTCTGTCTGCAGACCAGATACCCCTACAGACCTCTTTCTGCAGAACAAATGCCCCCACCGGACTTCTGTCTACAGACCCGTTGCACCCAGAGACTCTTTTCTGCAGACCCGATGCCCCCAGCTTACCTCTGTCTGCAAATGCGGTGTCCTCACACTCCCCTGTATGCAGACCTGCTGCCCCCACTGACTGCTGTATGCAGACCTGATGCCCCCGCAGACTCTGTCTGTTGACCAGATGTCCCCGCAGACCTCTGTCTCCAAACATGATGCACCCATAGACCTCTGTCTGCAGACCCAATGCCAACAGTGGTCATCTGTCTGCAGACTGGATGCCCCCGGAGAATCTGTCTGTAGAACATACCCCCGCAAACCTCTGTCTCCATACTCAATGTCCCCACAGACCTCAGTCTGCAGACCCGATGACCCCAATGGACCTCCGTCTGCAGACCCGATGCCCCCGCAGACCTCTGTCTACAGACCGGATGCCCCCACAGACCTCTGTATGCAGACTCGATGCCACCACAGACCTCTGTCTGCAGACCGGATGCCCCCAGAGTCCTCTCTTCTGAGACCCCATGCCCCTAGAGACCTCTATCTTGAGACCCAATACCCCCAGAGACCTCTGTCTGTAGAACAGATGCCTATACAGACCTCTGTTTGCAGACCCGATGAACCCAGAGTCTTCTGTCTTGAGACCCGATGCCCCCAGAGACCTCTGTCTTGAGACCTGATACCCACAGAGACCTCTGTCTGCAGAACCGATGACTCTACAGACCTCTGTCTGCACACCCGATGACCCCAGTGGACCTCCGTCTGCAGACCCGATGCCCCCGCAGACCTCTGTCTACAGACCGGATGCCCCCACACACCTCTGTATGCAGACTCGTTGCGACCAGAGACCTCTGTCTGCAGTCCGGATGCCCCCAGAGTCCTCTGTTCTGAGACCCGATGCCACTAGAGACCTCTATCTTGAGACCCGATACCCCCAGAGACCTCTGTCTATAGAACAGATGCATCTACAGACCTCTGTTTGCAGACCCGATGAACCCAGATGATGTGGGAGTGTCATATATCAATCTATTGATTTCATTGGATAAGCAATAAATAAACTGCTTGGCCCAATTGGTTGGAACATAGGTGGGAGGAGTAAACAGTATAGTATGCGGACAGGAAGAGGAAGTGAGCTCAGAGAAGCACGCAGCTCCGCTCAGAGACAGCAGCCTCCTGTCTAGCGGGCAGACAGGATGGCCCAGCTCTCTGAGGCACGCACGCAATGAAGCTCCGACCGACCCAAGATGGACGTAGGCTAGAATCTCCCGGGTAAGCGCACCTTGGGGTGCTAACACAGATTATCAGAAATGGGTTAGGTCAATATGTAAGAGCTAGCCAATAATGGGCCAGGCAGTGATGAAAAGATTACAGTTTCCGTGTAATTATTTCGGGGCGTAAACTGGGCCATGCGGGCGGCCGGGTACAGGGACACAGCCGCGACGCCTCAATTTCAACACCCAGAGTCCTCTGTCTTGAGACCCGATGCCCCTGAGACCTCTCTCTTGAGATCCCATACCCCCAGAAACCTCTGTCTGCAGAACCGATGACTCTACAGACCTCTGTCTGCAGACCCGATGAACCCAGAGACCTCTGTCTGCAGACACGATGCCCCCACAGACCTCTGTCTGCCGACCCGATGCCCCCACAGACCATTGTTTGCATACCCCATGCCCTTTTGATCTCTGTCAGCAGACCCGATTCCCCCACAGAACATCTGTCTGAAGACCCGATGACCCACAGACATCTCTTGGCATACTGAAGCCCCCACAGACCTCTCTCTGCAGACCTGATGCCCCACAGACACTGTCTGTTGAACGGATGCTGCCACAGACCTCTGTCTGCAGAAACAATGACAGCACAGACACCCATCTGCAGACCCGATGCCCCGAAAGACCTATGTCGGCAGACCCACTGACCCCAGCAGACCTCTGTCTGCAGACCTGATGCCTGCAAAGACTCTGTCTGCAGACCTGATGCCACCAATGACCGCTGTATGCAGACCCAATGCCCCTGCAGACTCTGTCTCTCGACCAGATGTCCCCGCAGACCTATGTCTCCTAACACATAGACCTCTGTCTGCAGACCCGATGTCGACAGTGGTTGTCTGTCTGCAGAACAGATGCCCACGCAGACCTCTGTCTCCATACTCAATGCCCCCACAGACCTCAGTCTGTGGACCTGATGTCCCCACAGAGCTCTGTCTGCAGTACCGATGCCCACAAAGACCTCTGTCTGCAGACCCGATGCCCCCACAGACCTTTGTTTGCATACCTGATGCTGCCCAGACCTCTGTCTGCAGACCCGATGGCCCCACATACCTCTGTCTGCAGACCTGATGCCCAAACAAACCTCTTTCTGCAGACTCGAAGCCACCACAGACCACTGTCTGCAGAATCCATGCCACCACAGACCTCTGTCTGCAGACCTGATTTCCCCACTGACCACTGTATGCAGACCCAATGCCCCCACAGACTCTGTCTGTCGACCAGTTGTTCCCGCAGACCTCTGTCTCCAAACCTGATGCACCCATAGACATCTGTCTGCAGACCTGATGCCAACAGTGGTCGTCTCTCTGCAGACCGGATGCCCAGGGAAATTTGTCTGTAGACCATACCCCCAAAAACCTCTGTCTCCATACTCAATGTGCCCACAGACCTCAGTCTGCAGACGCGATGACCCCAGTGGACCACCGTCTGCAGACCCGATGCCCAAACAAACCTCTGTCTGCAGACACAGAGCCCCACAATCCTCTTTCTGCAGACCGAATGCCCCCACAAACGTGTGTCTGCAGACCCGATGCCCCCAGCGGACCTCTGTCTGCAGACACGATGCCACCATAGACCTCTGTCTACAGACCCGATGCCACCACAAACCTCTTTCTGCAGACCCGATGAACCCACAGACCTCTGTCTGCAGACCAGATGCCCCCAGCGCACCTCTGTCTGCAGACCCGATGCCCCCACAGACCACTCTCTGCAGAAACGATGCCCAACAGATCCTCTGTCTGCAGAACGGATGTCCCCAGCGGACCTCTGTCTGCAGACCCGATGTACCCACAGACCTCTCTCTGCAGAAACGATGCCACACAGACCCTCTGTCTGCAGAACTGATGTCCCCAGCGGACCTCTGTCTGCAGACCCGATGCCCCCACAGACCTTTCTCTGCAGAAACGATGCCCCACAGACCTCTGTCGGCAGACCCGATGCCCACACAGACCTCTGTCTGCAGACCTGATGCCCCTACAGACCTCTGTCTGCAGACCAGATGCCCCCAGCTTACCTCTGTCTGCAGACGTGATGCCCTCACACTCCCCTGTCTGCAGAACCGATTCCTCCACAGACCTCTGTCTCCAGAACCGATGCCATAACAAACCTCACTCTGCAGACCCGATGACTCCAGAGACCACTGTATGCAGACCTGATGCCCATACAGACCTCTGTCTGCACCAGATGCCCCCAGGACACCAGTATCTGCATACCCGATGCCCCCACATACCTCTGTCTTACGACCGGATGCCCCCAGCGGACCTCTGTCTGCAGACCCGATGCGCCCACGGACCTCTGTCTACAGAACTGATGCCTCCCTAGACCTCTGTCTTCAGACACGATGCACCCACAGACCTCTGTCTGTAGACCCGATGGCCCTAGAGACCTCTGTCTGCATACCCGATGCGGCCACAGACCTCTGTCTGTAGACCCAATGCCCCCACAGACATCTGTCTGCAGACCTGATGCCAAAACAGACCTCTGTCTACAGAGCCGAGCCCCCACAGACCTCTCTCTGCAGAACCGATGCCCCGAGAGGCCTCTGTCTGCATACTCGATGCACTCACAGACCTCTGTCTGCAGATCCGTTGCCCCCAGAGGCCTCTGTATGGAGACCTTATGCCACCACAGACCACTGTCTGCAGAATACATGCCACCACAGACCTCTGTCTGCAGACCTGATTTCCCCACTGACCACTGTATGCATACCCGATGCCCCCACAGACTCTGTCTGTCGACCAGATGTTCCCGCAGACCTCTGTCTCCAAACCTGATGCACCCATAGACATCTGTCTGCATACCTGATGCCAACAGTGGTCGTCTCTCTGCAGACCGGATGCCCCGGCAAATTTGTCTATAGACCATACCCCCGCAAACCTCTGTCTCCATACTCAATGTCCCCACAGACCTCAGTCTGCAGACGCGATGACCCCAGTGAACCTCTGTCTGCAGACCAGATGCCCCCGGCGCACCTCTGTCTGCAGACCCGATGCACCCACAGACCACTCTCTGCAGAAACGATGCCCCACAGACCCTCTGTCTGCAGATCCGATGTCCCCAGCGGACCTCTGTCTGCAGACCCGATGCCCCCACAGACCTCTCTATGCAGAAATGATGCCCCCCAGACCCTCTGCCTGCAGAACCGATGTCCCCAGCGGACATCTCTCTGTAGACCCGATGCCCCCACAGACCTTTCTCTGCAGAAACGATGCCACACAGACCTTCTGTCTGCAGACCCAATGACCCCACAGACATCTGTCGGCAGACCCGATGCCCACACAGACCTCTGTCTGCAGACCTGATGCCCCTACAGCCCTCTGTCTGCAGACCAGATGCCCCCAGCTTACCTCTGTCTGCAGACGCGATGCCCTCACACTCCCCTGTCTGCAGACCCGATTCCTCCACAGACCTCTGGCTCCAGAACCGATGCCCACAGCAGACCTCCGTCTGCAGACAGGATGCCTCCAAATACCTCTGTCTGCAGACCCGAAGCCCCCAGTGACCTCTGTCTGCAGACCTCATGCCCTCAGCAGACATCCGTGTGCAGACCCGAAGCCCCCACAGACCTCTATCTGCAGACCGGATGCCCCTACAGACCTCTTTCTGCAGACCCAATTCCCCACCGGACTTCTGTCTACAGACCCGATGCCCCCATTGGACCTCTGTCTGCAGACCCGATGCCCCCAGCAGACCTCCTTCTGCAGACCTGATGCCCACACAGACCTCTGTCTGCAGACCGGTTACCCCTACAGACCTCTTTCTGCCGACCCAATGCCCCCACCGGACTTCTGTCTACAGACCCGATGCCCCCACAGACCTTTTTCTGCAGACCCAATGCCCCCAGCTTACGTCTGTCTGCAGACCTGATGACCACACATACGTCTGTCTGCAGTCTCGATGCCCCCACAGACCTCTGTCTGCAGTCCTAATGCCCCCAGCGGACCTCTGTCTGCAGACTTGATGCCTCCACAGACCTCTGTCTCCAGAACCGATGCCATGACAAACCTCACTCTGCAGACCTGATGACCCCAGAGACTGCTGTATGCAGACCTATGCCCCTACAGACCTCTGTCTGCAGACCAGACGCCCCCAGGACACAACTATCTGCATACCCGATGCCCCCACAGACCTTTATCTGCAGACCCGATGCCCCCAGCTTACCTCTGTCTGCAAATGCGATGCCCTCACACTCCCCTGTCTGCAGACCTGATGCCCCCACTGACTGCTGTATGCAGACCTGATGCCCCCGCAGACTCTGTCTGTTGACCAGATGTCCCCGCAGACCTCTGTCTCCAAACATGATGCACCCATAGACCTCTGTCTGCAGACCCGATGCCAACAGTGGTCGTCTGTCTGCAGAATGGATGCCCCCGCAGAATCTGTCTGTAGAACATACCCCCGCAAACCTCTGTCTCCATAATCAATGTCCCCACAGACCTCAGTCTGCAGACGCGATGACCCCAGTGGACCTCCATCTGCAGACCCGATGCCCCCGCAGACCTCTGTCTACAGACCGGATGCCCCCACAGACTTCTGTATGCAGACTCGATGCCACCATACACCTCTGTCTGCAGACCGGATGCCCCCAGAGTCCTCTGTTCTGAGACCCGATGCCCCTAGAGACCTCTATCTTGAGACCCGATACCCCCAGAGACCTCTGTCTGTAGAACAGATGCCTCTACAGACCTCTGTTTGCAGACCCGATGAACACAGAGTCCTCTGTCTTGAGACCTGATGCCCCCAGAAACCTCTGTCTGCAGAACCGATGACTATACAGACCTCTGTCTGCAGACCCGATGCCATCCCAGACCTCTGTCTGCAGCCTGGATGCCCCCACAGACCTCTGTATGCAGACTCGATGCCACCACAGACCTCTGTCTGCAGACCCGATGACCCACAGACATCTCTTGGCAGACTAATGCCCCACAGACCTCTCTCTGCAGACCTGATGCCCCACAGACACTGTCTGTTGAACGGATGCCCCCACAGACCTCTGTCTGCAGACCCGATGCCCCCAGAGGACCTCCATCTGCAGACCCGATGCCCCAACAGGCCCTCTGTCTGCATACTCGATGCCCCCACAGACCACTGTCTGCAGACCAGATGCCCCCACAGACCTCTGTATGCAGACCCGATGCCTCCACAGACCTCTGTCTGCAGACACAATGCCCCCAGCGGACCTCTGTCTGAAGACGCGATGCTCCCACAGACCTCTCTCTGCAGACAAGATGCACCACAGATCATCAGTCTGCAGACCCGATGCCCCCAGCGGACATCTGTCTGCAGACCTGATGCCCCCACCAACCTCTATCTGCAGACTGATGACCCCACAGACCTCTCTCTGCAGACCTGATGCCACACAGACCCTGTGTTTTGACTGGATGCCCCCACAGTCCTCTGTCTGCAGAACTGATGCCCCCACAGACCTCTGTATGCAGACTCGATGCCTCCACAGACCTCTGTATGCAGACACAATGCCCCCTGCGGACCTCTGTCTGAAGACCTGATGCTCCCACAGACCTCTCTCAGCACACCCGATGCACCACAGATCATCAGTCTGCAGACCCGATACCCCACGAACCTCTGTCTGCAAACCCGATGCCCACTCAGACCTCTGTCTGCAGACCTGATGGCAAAAGGGGTCGTCTGTCTGCAGACCCAATGCCCCCAACGACCTCTGTCTGCAGACCCGATGCCCCCACAGACCTCTGTCTGCAGACCTGATGCCAACAGCGGTCATCTGTCTGCAGACCCGATGCCCCCACAGACCTCTGTCTGCAGACCTGATGCCAACAGCGGTCATCTGTCTGCAGACCCGATGCCCCCACAGACCTCTGTCTGCAGACCCGATGCCCCCACTGGACCTCTGTCTGCAGACCCGATGCCCCCCACAGACTTTTGTCTGCAGACCTGATGCCGCCCAAACCACTGTCTGCAGACCCGATGCCCCTACAGACCTCTTTCTCCAGACCCGATGCCCCCGCAGACTCTGTCTGCAGACCATGCCCCCACAGACCTCTGTCTCCATACCCGATGCCCCCACAGACCTCAGTCTGCAGACCTGATGCCCCCACATACCTCTGTTTGCAGACTCGATGCCCCCACAGACCTCTGTCTGCAGACCTCATGCCCTCAGCGGACATCTCGTCTGCAGAACCGAAGCCCCCACAGACCTCTGTCTGCAGACCGGATGCCCCCAGCGGACCTCTGTCTGCAGACCCGATGCCCCCAGCGGACCTCTGTCTGCAGACGCGATGACATTTCAGACCTCTGTCTGCAGATTGGATGCCCCCACAGACCTCTGTATGCAGACTCGATGCCACCAGAGACCTCTGTCTGCAGACCCGATGCCCCCAGAGTTCTCTTTCTTGAGACCCGATGCTCCCGGAGACCTCTATCTTGAGACCCGATACACCCAGAGAACTCTGTCTGCAGAACCGATGCCCCTACAGACCTCTGTCTGCACACCCGATGCCTCCGCAGACTCTGACTGCAGACCATGCCCCCGTAGACCTTTGTCTCCATACCCAATGCCCCCAGAGACCTCCGTCTGCAGACCTGATGACCACTCATACATCTGTCTGCAGTCTCGATTCCCCCACAGACCTCTGTCTGCAGACCCGATTACCCCAGCGGACCTCTGTCTGCAGACCCTATGCCACCACAGACCTCTGTCTGGAGACCTGATGCCCCTACAGACCTCTGTCTGCAGAGCAGATGCCCCCAGAACACCACTATCTGCAGACAAGATGCCCCACAGACCCTTGTCTGCAGACCTGATACCCCCAGCTTACCTCTGTCTGCAGACGCGATGCCCTCACACTCCCCTGTCTGCAGACCCGATTCCTCCACAGAATATTGTCTCCAGAACCGATGCCATGACAAACTTCATTCTGCAGACCCGATGACTCCAGAGACCACTGTATGCAGACCTGATGCCCATACAGACCTCTGTCTGCAGACCAGATGCAGCCAGGACACAACTATCTGCATAAACGATGCCCCAACAGACCATTGTCTGCAGACCCGATGCCCCCAACTTACCTCTGTCTGCAGATGTGATGCCCTCACAATCCCCTGTCTGCAGATGATGCCCCCACTGACCGCTGTATGCAGACCTGATTCCCCCGCAGACTCTGTCTGTTGACCAGATGTCCCTGCAGACCTCTGTCTCCAAACCTGATGCACCCATAGACCTCTGTCTGCAGACCTCATGCCCTCAGCAGACATCCGTGTGCAGACCCGAAGCCCCCACAGACCTCTATCTGCAGACCGGATGCCCCTACAGACCTCTTTCTGCAGACCCAATTCCCCACCGGACTTCTGTCTACAGACCCGATGCCCCCATTGGACCTCTGTCTGCAGACCCGATGCCCCCAGCAGACCTCCTTCTGCAGACCTGATGCCCACACAGACCTCTGTCTGCAGACCGGTTACCCCTACAGACCTCTTTCTGCCGACCCAATGCCCCCACCGGACTTCTGTCTACAGACCCGATGCCCCCACAGACCTTTTTCTGCAGACCCAATGCCCCCAGCTTACGTCTGTCTGCAGACCTGATGACCACACATACGTCTGTCTGCAGTCTCGATGCCCCCACAGACCTCTGTCTGCAGTCCTGATGCCCCCAGCGGACCTCTGTCTGCAGACTTGATGCCTCCACAGACCTCTGTCTCCAGAACCGATGCCATGACAAACCTCACTCTGCAGACCTGATGACCCCAGAGACTGCTGTATGCAGACCTATGCCCCTACAGACCTCTGTCTGCAGACCAGACGCCCCCAGGACACAACTATCTGCATACCCGATGCCCCCACAGACCTTTATCTGCAGACCCGATGCCCCCAGCTTACCTCTGTCTGCAAATGCGATGCCCTCACACTCCCCTGTCTGCAGACCTGATGCCCCCACTGACTGCTGTATGCAGACCTGATGCCCCCGCAGACTCTGTCTGTTGACCAGATGTCCCCGCAGACCTCTGTCTCCAAACATGATGCACCCATAGACCTCTGTCTGCAGACCCGATGCCAACAGTGGTCGTCTGTCTGCAGAATGGATGCCCCCGCAGAATCTGTCTGTAGAACATACCCCCGCAAACCTCTGTCTCCATAATCAATGTCCCCACAGACCTCAGTCTGCAGACGCGATGACCCCAGTGGACCTCCATCTGCAGACCCGATGCCCCCGCAGACCTCTGTCTACAGACCGGATGCCCCCCACAGACTTCTGTATGCAGACTCGATGCCACCATACACCTCTGTCTGCAGACCGGATGCCCCCAGAGTCCTCTGTTCTGAGACCCGATGCCCCTAGAGACCTCTATCTTGAGACCCGATACCCCCCAGAGACCTCTGTCTGTAGAACAGATGCCTCTACAGACCTCTGTTTGCAGACCCGATGAACACAGAGTCCTCTGTCTTGAGACCTGATGCCCCCAGAAACCTCTGTCTGCAGACCCGATGACTATACAGACCTCTGTCTGCAGACCCGATGCCATCCCAGACCTCTGTCTGCAGCCTGGATGCCCCCACAGACCTCTGTATGCAGACTCGATGCCACCACAGACCTCTGTCTGCAGACCCGATGCCCACAGAGTCCTCTGTCTGCAGACCGGATGCCCCCAGAGTCCTCTGTTCTGAGACCCGATGCCCCTAGAGACCTCTATCTTGAGACCCGATACCCCCAGAGACCTCTGTCTGTAGAACAGATGCCTCTACAGACCTCTGTTTGCAGACCCGATGAACACAGAGTCCTCTGTCTTGAGACCTGATGCCCCCAGAAACCTCTGTCTGCAGACCCGATGACTATACAGACCTCTGTCTGCAGACCCGATGCCATCCCAGACCTCTGTCTGCAGCCTGGATGCCCCCACAGACCTCTGTATGCAGACTCGATGCCACCACAGACCTCTGTCTGCAGACCCGATGCCCACAGAGTCCTCTGTCTGCAGACCGGATGCCCCCCAGAGTCCTCTGTTCTGAGACCCGATGCCCCTAGAGACCTCTATCTTGAGACCCGATACCCCCAGAGACCTCTGTCTGTAGAACAGATGCCTCTACAGACCTCTGTTTGCAGACCCGATGAACACAGAGTCCTCTGTCTTGAGACCTGATGCCCCCAGAAACCTCTGTCTGCAGACCCGATGACTATACAGACCTCTGTCTGCAGACCCGATGAACCCAGAGACCTCTGTCTGCAGACACGATGCCCCCACAGACCTCTGTCTGCCGACCCGATGCCCCCACAGACCATTGTTTGCATACCCGATGTCCTTTTGATCTCTGTCGGCAGACCCGATGCCCCCACAGAACATCTGTCTGCAGACCCGATGACCCACAGACATCTCTTGGCAGACTAATGCCCCCACAGACCTCTCTCTGCAGACCTGATGCCCCACAGACACTGTCTGTTGAACGGATGCCCCCACAGACCTCTGTCTGCAGACCCGATGCCCCCAGAGGACCTCCATCTGAAGACCCGATGCCCCAACAGGCCCTCTGTCTGCATACTCGATGCCCCCACAGACCACTGTCTGCAGACCAGATGCCCCCACAGACCTCTGTATGCAGACCCGATGCCTCCACAGACCTCTGTCTGCAGACACAATGCCCCCAGCGGACCTCTGTCTGAAGACGCGATGCTCCCACAGACCTCTCTCTGCAGACAAGATGCACCACAGATCATCAGTCTGCAGACCCGATGCCCCCAGCGGACATCTGTCTGCAGACCTGATGCCCCCACCAACCTCTATCTGCAGACTGATGACCCCACAGACCTCTCTCTGCAGACCTGATGCCACACAGACCCTGTGTTTTGACTGGATGCCCCCACAGTCCTCTGTCTGCAGAACTGATGCCCCCACAGACCTCTGTATGCAGACTCGATGCCTCCACAGACCTCTGTATGCAGACACAATGCCCCCTGCGGACCTCTGTCTGAAGACCTGATGCTCCCACAGACCTCTCTCAGCACACCCGATGCACCACAGATCATCAGTCTGCAGACCCGATACCCCACGAACCTCTGTCTGCAAACCCGATGCCCACTCAGACCTCTGTCTGCAGACCTGATGGCAAAAGGGGTCGTCTGTCTGCAGACCCAATGCCCCCAACGACCTCTGTCTGCAGACCCGATGCCCCCCACAGACCTCTGTCTGCAGACCTGATGCCAACAGCGGTCATCTGTCTGCAGACCCGATGCCCCCACAGACCTCTGTCTGCAGACCTGATGCCAACAGCGGTCATCTGTCTGCAGACCTATTGCCCCCACAGACCTCTGTCTGCAGACCCGATGCCCCCACAGACCTCTGTCTGCAGACCCGATGCCCCCACTGGACCTCTGTCTGCAGACCCGATGCCCCCCACAGACTTTTGTCTGCAGACATGATGCCGCCCAAACCACTGTCTGCAGACCCGATGCCCCTACAGACCTCTTTCTCCAGACCCGATGCCCCCGCAGACTCTGTCTGCAGACCATGCCCCCACAGACCTCTGTCTCCATACCCGATGCCCCCACAGACCTCAGTCTGCAGACCTGATGCCCCCACATACCTCTGTTTGCAGACTCGATGCCCCCACAGACCTCTGTCTGCAGACCTCATGCCCTCAGCGGACATCTCGTCTGCAGAACCGAAGCCCCCACAGACCTCTGTCTGCAGACCGGATGCCCCCAGCGGACCTGTCTGCAGACCCGATGCCCCAGCGGACCTCTGTCTGCAGACGCGATGACATTTCAGACCTCTGTCTGCAGATTGGATGCCCCCACAGACCTCTGTATGCAGACTCGATGCCACCAGAGACCTCTGTCTGCAGACCCGATGCCCCCAGAGTTCTCTTTCTTGAGACCCGATGCTCCCGGAGACCTCTATCTTGAGACCCGATACACCCAGAGAACTCTGTCTGCAGAACCGATGCCCCCATTGGACCTCTGTCTGCAGACTCGATGCCCCAGCAGACCTCCTTCTGCAGACCTGATGCCCACACAGACCTCTGTCTGCAGACCGGTTACCCCTACAGACCTCTTTCTGCCGACCCAATGCCCCCACCGGACTTCTGTCTACAGACCCGATGCCCCCACAGACCTTTTTCTGCAGACCCAATGCCCCCAGCTTACGTCTGTCTGCAGACCTGATGACCACACATACGTCTGTCTGCAGTCTCGATGCCCCCACAGACCTCTGTCTGCAGTCCTGATGCCCCCAGCGGACCTCTGTCTGCAGACTTGATGCCTCCACAGACCTCTGTCTCCAGAACCGATGCCATGACAAACCTCACTCTGCAGACCTGATGACCCCAGAGACTGCTGTATGCAGACCTATGCCCCTACAGACCTCTGTCTGCAGACCAGACGCCCCCAGGACACAACTATCTGCATACCCGATGCCCCCACAGACCTTTATCTGCAGACCCGATGCCCCCAGCTTACCCCTGTCTGCAAATGCGATGCCCTCACACTCCCCTGTCTGCAGACCTGATGCCCCCACTGACCGCTGTATGCAGACCTGATGCCCCCGCAGACTCTGTCTGTTGACCAGATGTCCCCGCAGACCTCTGTCTCCAAACCTGATGCAACCATAGACCTCTGTCTGCAGACCCGATGCCAACAGTGGTCGTCTGTCTGCAGACTGGATGCCCCCGCAGAATCTGTCTGTAGAACATACCCCGCAAACCTCTGTCTCCATAATCAATGTCCCCACAGACCTCAGTCTGCAGACGCGATGACCCCAGTGGACCTCCATCTGCAGACCCGATGCCCCCGCAGACCTCTGTCTACAGACCGGATGCCCCCACAGACTTCTGTATGCAGACTCGATGCCACCATACACCTCTGTCTGCAGACCGGATGCCCCCAGAGTCCTCTGTTCTGAGACCCGATGCCCCTAGAGACCTCTATCTTGAGACCCGATACCCCCAGAGACCTCTGTCTGTAGAACAGATGCCTCTACAGACCTCTGTTTGCAGACCCGATGAACACAGAGTCCTCTGTCTTGAGACCTGATGCCCCCAGAAACCTCTGTCTGCAGACCCGATGACTATACAGACCTCTGTCTGCAGACCCGATGCCATCCCAGACCTCTGTCTGCAGCCTGGATGCCCCCACAGACCTCTGTATGCAGACTCGATGCCACCACAGACCTCTGTCTGCAGACCCAATGACCCACAGACATCTCTTGGCAGACTAATGCCCCCCCACAGACCTCTCTCTGCAGACCTGATGCCCCACAGACACTGTCTGTTGAACGGATGCCCCCACAGACCTCTGTCTGCAGACCCGATGCCCCCAGAGGACCTCCATCTGCAGACCCGATGCCCCAACAGGCCCTCTGTCTGCATACTCGATGCTCCCACAGACCACTGTCTGCAGACCAGATGCCCCCACAGACCTCTGTATGCAGACCCGATGCCTCCACAGACCTCTGTCTGCAGACACAATGCCCCCAGCGGACCTCTGTCTGAAGACGCGATGCTCCCACAGACCTCTCTCTGCAGACAAGATGCACCACAGATCATCAGTCTGCAGACCCGATGCCCCCAGCGGACATCTGTCTGCAGACCTGATGCCCCCACCAACCTCTATCTGCAGACTGATGACCCCACAGACCTCTCTCTGCAGACCTGATGCCACACAGACCCTGTGTTTTGACTGGATGCCCCCACAGTCCTCTGTCTGCAGAACTGATGCCCCCACAGACCTCTGTATGCAGACTCGATGCCTCCACAGACCTCTGTATGCAGACACAATGCCCTCTGCGGACCTCTGTCTGAAGACCTGATGCTCCCACAGACCTCTCTCAGCACACCCGATGCACCACAGATCATCAGTCTGCAGACCCGATACCCCACGAACCTCTGTCTGCAAACCCGATGCCCACTCAGACCTCTGTCTGCAGACCTGATGGCAAAAGGGGTCGTCTGTCTGCAGACCCAATGCCCCCAACGACCTCTGTCTGCAGACCCGATGCCCCCACAGACCTCTGTCTGCAGACCTGATGCCAACAGCGGTCATCTGTCTGCAGACCCGATGCCCCCACAGACCTCTGTCTGCAGACCTGATGCCAACAGCGGTCATCTGTCTGCAGACCTATTGCCCCCACAGACCTCTGTCTGCAGACCCGATGCCCCCACAGACCTCTGTCTGCAGACCCGATGCCCCCACTGGACCTCTGTCTGCAGACCCGATGCCCCCCACAGACTTTTGTCTGCAGACCTGATGCCGCCCAAACCACTGTCTGCAGACCCGATGCCCCTACAGACCTCTTTCTCCAGACCCGATGCCCCCGCAGACTCTGTCTGCAGACCATGCCCCCACAGACCTCTGTCTCCATACCCGATGCCCCCACAGACCTCAGTCTGCAGACCTGATGCCCCCACATACCTCTGTTTGCAGACTCAATGCCCCCACTGACCTCTGTCTGCAGACCTCATGCCCTCAGCGGACATCTCGTCTGCAGAACCGAAGCCCCCACAGACCTCTGTCTGCAGACCGGATGCCCCCAGCGGACCTCTGTCTGCAGACCCGATGCCCCCAGCGGACCTCTGTTGCAGACGCGATGACATTTCAGACCTCTGTCTGCAGATTGGATGCCCCCACAGACCTCTGTATGCAGACTCGATGCCACCAGAGACCTCTGTCTGCAGACCCGATGCCCCCAGAGTTCTCTTTCTTGAGACCCGATGCTCCCGGAGACCTCTATCTTGAGACCCGATACACCCAGAGAACTCTGTCTGCAGAACCGATGCCCCTACAGACCTCTGTCTGCACACCCGATGCCTCCGCAGACTCTGACTGCAGACCATGCCCCCGTAGACCTTTGTCTCCATACCCAATGCCCCCAGAGACCTCCGTCTGCAGACCTGATGACCACTCATACATCTGTCTGCAGTCTCGATTCCCCCACAGACCTCTGTCTGCAGACCCGATTACCCCAGCGGACCTCTGTCTGCAGACCCTATGCCACCACAGACCTCTGTCTGGAGACCTGATGCCCCTACAGACCTCTGTCTGCAGAGCAGATGCCCCCAGAACACCACTATCTGCAGACAAGATGCCCCCACAGACCCTTGTCTGCAGACCCGATACCCCCAGCTTACCTCTGTCTGCAGACGCGTTGCCCTTACACTCCCCTGTCTGCAGACCCGATGCCTCCACAGACCTCTGTCTCCAGAAACGATGCCATGACAAACCTCACTCTGCAGACCTGATGACCCCAGAGACCGCTGTATGCAGAGCTATGCCCCTACAGATCTCTGTCTGCAGACCAGACGCCCCAGGACACAACTATCTGCATACCCGATGCCCCCACAGACCATTATCTGCAGACCCGATGCCCCCAGCTTACCACTGTCTGCAAATGCGATGCCCTCACACTCCCCTGCCTGCAGACCTGATGCCCCCACAGACCTTTCTCTGCAGAAACGATGCCCCACAGACCTTCTGTCTGCAGACCCGATGACCCCACAGACCTCTGTCGGCAGACCCGATGCCCACACAGACCTCTGTCTGCAGACCTGACGCCCCTACAGACTTCTGTCTGCAAACCAGATGCCCCCAGCTTACCTCTGTCTCCAGACGCGATGCCCTCACACTCCCCTGTCTGAAGACCCGATTCCTCCACAGAATATTGTCTCCAGAACCGATGCCATGACAAACTTCATTCTGCAGACCCGATGACTCCAGAGACCACTGTATGTAGACCTGATGCCCATACAGACCTCTGTCTGCAGACCAGATGCAGCCAGGACACCACTATCTGCATAAACGATGCCCCAACAGACCATTGTCTGCAGACCCGATGCCCCCAACTTAACTCTGTCTGCAGATGTGATGCCCTCACAATCCCCTGTCTGCAGATGATGCCCCCACTGACCGCTGTATGCAGACCTGATTCCCCCGCAGACTCTGTCTGTTGACCAGATGTCCCTGCAGACCTCTGTCTCCAAACCTGATGCACCCATAGACCTCTGTCTGCAGACCTCATGCCCTCAGCAGACATCCGTGTGCAGACCCGAAGCCCCCACAGACCTCTATCTGCAGACCGGATGCCCCTACAGACCTCTTTCTGCAGACCCAATTCCCCACCGGACTTCTGTCTACAGACCCGATGCCCCCATTGGACCTCTGTCTGCAGACCCGATGCCCCCAGCAGACCTCCTTCTGCAGACCTGATGCCCACACAGACCTCTGTCTGCAGACCGGTTACCCCTACAGACCTCTTTCTGCCGACCCAATGCCCCCACCGGACTTCTGTCTACAGACCCGATGCCCCCACAGACCTTTTTCTGCAGACCCAATGCCCCCAGCTTACGTCTGTCTGCAGACCTGATGACCACACATACGTCTGTCTGCAGTCTCGATGCCCCCCACAGACCTCTGTCTGCAGTCCTGATGCCCCCAGCGGACCTCTGTCTGCAGACTTGATGCCTCCACAGACCTCTGTCTCCAGAACCGATGCCATGACAAACCTCACTCTGCAGACCTGATGACCCCAGAGACTGTTGTATGCAGACCTATGCCCCTACAGACCTCTGTCTGCAGACCAGACGCCCCCAGGACACAACTATCTGCATACCCGATGCCCCCACAGACCTTTATCTGCAGACCCGATGCCCCCAGCTTACCTCTGTCTGCAAATGCGATGCCCTCACACTCCCCTGTCTGCAGACCTGATGCCCCACTGACCGCTGTATGCAGACCTGATGCCCCCGCAGACTCTGTCTGTTGACCAGATGTCCCCGCAGACCTCTGTCTCCAAACCTGATGCACCCATAGACCTCTGTCTGCAGACCCGATGCCAACAGTGGTCGTCTGTCTGCAGAATGGATGCCCCCGCAGAATCTGTCTGTAGAACATACCCCCGCAAACCTCTGTCTCCATAATCAATGTCCCCACAGACCTCAGTCTGCAGACGCGATGACCCCAGTGGACCTCCATCTGCAGACTCGATGCCCCCCGCAGACCTCTGTCTACAGACCGGATGCCCCCACAGACTTCTGTATGCAGACTCGATGCCACCATACACCTCTGTCTGCAGACCGGATGCCCCCAGAGTCCTCTGTTCTGAGACCCGATGCCCCTAGAGACCTCTATCTTGAGACCCGATACCCCCAGAGACCTCTGTCTGTAGAACAGATGCCTCTACAGACCTCTGTTTGCAGACCCAATGAACACAGAGTCCTCTGTCTTGAGACCTGATGCCCCCAGAAACCTCTGTCTGCAGACCCGATGACTATACAGACCTCTGTCTGCAGACCCGATGCCATCCCAGACCTCTGTCTGCAGCCTGGATGCCCCCACAGACCTCTGTATGCAGACTCGATGCCAACACAGACCTCTGTCTGCAGACCCGATGCCCACAGAGTCCTCTGTCTGCAGACCGGATGCCCCCAGAGTCCTCTGTTCTGAGACCCGATGCCCCTAGAGACCTCTATCTTGAGACCCGATACCCCCAGAGACCTCTGTCTGTAGAACAGATGCCTCTACAGACCTCTGTTTGCAGACCCGATGAACACAGAGTCCTCTGTCTTGAGACCTGATGCCCCCAGAAACCTCTGTCTGCAGACCCGATGACTATACAGACCTCTGTCTGCAGACCCGATGAACCCAGAGACCTCTGTCTGCAGACACGATGCCCCCACAGACCTCTGTCTGCCGACCCGATGCCCCCACAGACCATTGTTTGCATACCCGATGTCTTTTTGATCTCTGTCGGCAGACCCGATGCCCCCACAGAACATCTGTCTGCAGACCCGATGACCCACAGACATCTCTTGGCAGACTAATGCCCCCACAGACCTCTCTCTGCAGACCTGATGCCCCACAGACACTGTCTGTTGAACGGATGCCCCCACAGACCTCTGTCTGCAGACCCGATGCCCCCAGAGGACCTCCATCTGCAGACCCGATGCCCCAACAGGCCCTCTGTCTGCATACTCGATGCCCCCACAGACCACTGTCTGCAGACCAGATGCCCCCACAGACCTCTGTATGCAGACCCGATGCCTCCACAGACCTCTGTCTGCAGACACAATGCCCCCAGCGGACCTCTGTCTGAAGACGCGATGCTCCCACAGACCTCTCTCTGCAGACAAGATGCACCACAGATCATCAGTCTGCAGACCTGATGCCCCCAGCGGACATCTGTCTGCAGACCTGATGCCCCCACCAACCTCTATCTGCAGACTGATGACCCCACAGACCTCTCTCTGCAGACCTGATGCCACACAGACCCTGTGTTTTGACTGGATGCCCCCACAGTCCTCTGTCTGCAGAACTGATGCCCCCCACAGACCTCTGTATGCAGACTCGATGCCTCCACAGACCTCTGTATGCAGACACAATGCCCCCCTGCGGACCTCTGTCTGAAGACCTGATGCTCCCACAGACCTCTCTCAGCACACCCGATGCACCACAGATCATCAGTCTGCAGACCCGATACCCCACGAACCTCTGTCTGCAAACCCGATGCCCACTCAGACCTCTGTCTGCAGACCTGATGGCAAAAGGGGTCGTCTGTCTGCAGACCCAATGCCCCCCAACGACCTCTGTCTGCAGACCCGATGCCCCCACAGACCTCTGTCTGCAGACCTGATGCCAACAGCGGTCATCTGTCTGCAGACCCGATGCCCCCACAGACCTCTGTCTGCAGACCTGATGCCAACAGCGGTCATCTGTCTGCAGACCTATTGCCCCCACAGACCTCTGTCTGCAGACCCGATGCCCCCACAGACCTCTGTCTGCAGACCCGATGCCCCCACTGGACCTCTGTCTGCAGACCCGATGCCCCCCACAGACTTTTGTCTGCAGACATGATGCCGCCCAAACCACTGTCTGCAGACCCGATGCCCCTACAGACCTCTTTCTCCAGACCCGATGCCCCCGCAGACTCTGTCTGCAGACCATGCCCCCACAGACCTCTGTCTCCATACCCGATGCCCCCACAGACCTCAGTCTGCAGACCTGATGCCCCCACATACCTCTGTCTGCAGACCCGATGCCACCAGTGGTCGTCTGTCTGCAGAATGGATGCCCCCGCAGAATCTGTCTGTAGAACATACCCCCGCAAACCTCTGTCTCCATAATCAATGTCCCCACAGACCTCAGTCTGCAGACGCGATGACCCCAGTGGACCTCCATCTGCAGACCCGATGCCCCCGCAGACCTCTGTCTACAGACCGGATGCCCCCACAGACTTCTGTATGCAGACTCGATGCCACCATACACCTCTGTCTGCAGACCGGATGCCCCCAGAGTCCTCTGTTCTGAGACCCGATGCCCCTAGAGACCTCTATCTTGAGACCCGATACCCCCAGAGACCTCTGTCTGTAGAACAGATGCCTCTACAGACCTCTGTTTGCAGACCCGATGAACACAGAGTCCTCTGTCTTGAGACCTGATGCCCCCAGAAACCTCTGTCTGCAGACCCGATGACTATACAGACCTCTGTCTGCAGACCCGATGCCATCCCAGACCTCTGTCTGCAGCCTGGATGCCCCCACAGACCTCTGTATGCAGACTCGATGCCACCACAGACCTCTGTCTGCAGACCCGATGCCCACAGAGTCCTCTGTCTGCAGACCGGATGCCCCCAGAGTCCTCTGTTCTGAGACCCGATGCCCCTAGAGACCTCTATCTTGAGACCCGATACCCCCAGAGACCTCTGTCTGTAGAACAGATGCCTCTACAGACCTCTGTTTGCAGACCCGATGAACACAGAGTCCTCTGTCTTGAGACCTGATGCCC
The DNA here is from genome assembly GCA_963919715.1 of Microtus obscurus. Taxonomy (NCBI): domain Eukaryota; kingdom Metazoa; phylum Chordata; class Mammalia; order Rodentia; family Cricetidae; genus Microtus; species Microtus obscurus. Next base: position 176,461 of record CAWTZC010001526.1, on the reverse strand, counting down.
CCAGAAACCTCTGTCTGCAGACCCGATGACTATACAGACCTCTGTCTGCAGACCCGATGCCATCCCAGACCTCTGTCTGCAGCCTGGATGCCCCCACAGACCTCTGTATGCAGACTCGATGCCACCACAGACCTCTGTCTGCAGACCCGATGCCCACAGAGTCCTCTGTCTGCAGACCGGATGCCCCCAGAGTCCTCTGTTCTGAGACCCGATGCCCCTAGAGACCTCTATCTTGAGACCCGATACCCCCAGAGACCTCTGTCTGTAGAACAGATGCCTCTACAGACCTCTGTTTGCAGACCCGATGAACACAGAGTCCTCTGTCTTGAGACCTGATGCCCCCAGAAACCTCTGTCTGCAGACCCGATGACTATACAGACCTCTGTCTGCAGACCCGATGAACCCAGAGACCTCTGTCTGCAGACACGATGCCCCCACAGACCTCTGTCTGCCGACCCGATGCCCCCACAGACCATTGTTTGCATACCCGATGTCCTTTTGATCTCTGTCGGCAGACCCGATGCCCCCCACAGAACATCTGTCTGCAGACCCGATGACCCACAGACATCTCTTGGCAGACTAATGCCCCCACAGACCTCTCTCTGCAGACCTGATGCCCCACAGACACTGTCTGTTGAACGGATGCCCCCACAGACCTCTGTCTGCAGACCCGATGCCCCCAGAGGACCTCCATCTGAAGACCCGATGCCCCAACAGGCCCTCTGTCTGCATACTCGATGCCCCCACAGACCACTGTCTGCAGACCAGATGCCCCCCACAGACCTCTGTATGCAGACCCGATGCCTCCACAGACCTCTGTCTGCAGACACAATGCCCCCAGCGGACCTCTGTCTGAAGACGCGATGCTCCCACAGACCTCTCTCTGCAGACAAGATGCACCACAGATCATCAGTCTGCAGACCCGATGCCCCAGCGGACATCTGTCTGCAGACCTGATGCCCCCACCAACCTCTATCTGCAGACTGATGACCCCACAGACCTCTCTCTGCAGACCTGATGCCACACAGACCCTGTGTTTTGACTGGATGCCCCCCACAGTCCTCTGTCTGCAGAACTGATGCCCCCCACAGACCTCTGTATGCAGACTCGATGCCTCCACAGACCTCTGTATGCAGACACAATGCCCCCTGCGGACCTCTGTCTGAAGACCTGATGCTCCCACAGACCTCTCTCAGCACACCCGATGCACCACAGATCATCAGTCTGCAGACCCGATACCCCACGAACCTCTGTCTGCAAACCCGATGCCCACTCAGACCTCTGTCTGCAGACCTGATGGCAAAAGGGTCGTCTGTCTGCAGACCCAATGCCCCCAACGACCTCTGTCTGCAGACCCGATGCCCCCACAGACCTCTGTCTGCAGACCTGATGCCAACAGCGGTCATCTGTCTGCAGACCCGATGCCCCCCACAGACCTCTGTCTGCAGACCTGATGCCAACAGCGGTCATCTGTCTGCAGACCTATTGCCCCCCACAGACCTCTGTCTGCAGACCCGATGCCCCCCACAGACCTCTGTCTGCAGACCCGATGCCCCCACTGGACCTCTGTCTGCAGACCCGATGCCCCCCACAGACTTTTGTCTGCAGACATGATGCCGCCCAAACCACTGTCTGCAGACCCGATGCCCCTACAGACCTCTTTCTCCAGACCCGATGCCCCCGCAGACTCTGTCTGCAGACCATGCCCCCACAGACCTCTGTCTCCATACCCGATGCCCCCACAGACCTCAGTCTGCAGACCTGATGCCCCCACATACCTCTGTTTGCAGACTCGATGCCCCCACAGACCTCTGTCTGCAGACCTCATGCCCTCAGCGGACATCTCGTCTGCAGAACCGAAGCCCCCACAGACCTCTGTCTGCAGACCGGATGCCCCCAGCGGACCTCTGTCTGCAGACCCGATGCCCCCAGCGAACCTCTGTCTGCAGACGCGATGACATTTCAGACCTCTGTCTGCAGATTGGATGCCCCCACAGACCTCTGTATGCAGACTCGATGCCACCAGAGACCTCTGTCTGCAGACCCGATGCCCCCAGAGTTCTCTTTCTTGAGACCCGATGCTCCCGGAGACCTCTATCTTGAGACCCGATACACCCAGAGAACTCTGTCTGCAGAACCGATGCCCCCATTGGACCTCTGTCTGCAGACCCGATGCCCCAGCAGACCTCCTTCTGCAGACCTGATGCCCACACAGACCTCTGTCTGCAGACCGGTTACCCCTACAGACCTCTTTCTGCCGACCCAATGCCCCCCACCGGACTTCTGTCTACAGACCCGATGCCCCCCACAGACCTTTTTCTGCAGACCCAATGCCCCCAGCTTACGTCTGTCTGCAGACCTGATGACCACACATACGTCTGTCTGCAGTCTCGATGCCCCCCACAGACCTCTGTCTGCAGTCCTGATGCCCCCAGCGGACCTCTGTCTGCAGACTTGATGCCTCCACAGACCTCTGTCTCCAGAACCGATGCCATGTCAAACCTCACTCTGCAGACCTGATGACCCCAGAGACTGCTGTATGCAGACCTATGCCCCTACAGACCTCTGTCTGCAGACCAGACGCCCCCAGGACACAACTATCTGCATACCCGATGCCCCCACAGACCTTTATCTGCAGACCCGATGCCCCCAGCTTACCTCTGTCTGCAAATGCGATGCCCTCACACTCCCCTGTCTGCAGACCTGATGCCCCCCACTGACCGCTGTATGCAGACCTGATGCCCCCCGCAGACTCTGTCTGTTGACCAGATGTCCCCGCAGACCTCTGTCTCCAAACCTGATGCAACCATAGACCTCTGTCTGCAGACCCGATGCCAACAGTGGTCGTCTGTCTGCAGACTGGATGCCCCCGCAGAATCTGTCTGTAGAACATACCCCCGCAAACCTCTGTCTCCATAATCAATGTCCCCACAGACCTCAGTCTGCAGACGCGATGACCCCAGTGGAACTCCATCTGCAGACCCGATGCCCCCGCAGACCTCTGTCTACAGACCGGATGCCCCCACAGACTTCTGTATGCAGACTCGATGCCACCATACACCTCTGTCTGCAGACCGGATGCCCCCAGAGTCCTCTGTTCTGAGACCCGATGCCCCTAGAGACCTCTATCTTGAGACCCGATACCCCCAGAGACCTCTGTCTGTAGAACAGATGCCTCTACAGACCTCTGTTTGCAGACCCGATGAACACAGAATCCTCTGTCTTGAGACCTGATGCCCCCAGAAACCTCTGTCTGCAGACACGATGCCCCCACAGACCTCTGTCTGCCGACCCGATGCCCCCACAGATCATTGTTTGCATACCCCATGTTCTTTTGATCTCTGTCGGCAGACCCGATGCCCCACCGAACATCTGTCTGCAGAACCGATGACCTACAGACATCTCTTGGCAGACTGATGCTCCCACAGACCTCTCTCTGTAGACCTGATGCCCCACAGACACTGTCTGTTGAACGGATGCCCCCACAGACCTCTGTCTGCAGAAACAATGACAGCACAGACACCTATCTGCAGACCTCATGCCCAGAAAGACCTCTGTCGGCAGCCACACTGCCCCCAGCAGACTTCTGTCTGCAGACCCGATGCCTGCGCAGACTCTGTCTGCAGACCTGATGCCCCCAATGACCGCTGTTTGCAGACCCAATGCCCCCGCAGACTCTGTCTCTCGACCAGATGTCCCCGCAGACCTATGTCTCCAAACCTAATGCACCCATAGACCTCTGTCTGCAGACCCGATGTCGACAGTGGTTGTCTGTCTGCAGACCAGATGCCCACGCAGACCTCTGTCTCCATACTCAATGCACCCACAGACCTCAGTCTGTGGACCCGATGTCCCCACAGAGCTCTGTCTGCAGTACCGATGCCCACAAAGACCTCTGTCTGCATACGCGATGCCCACACATACCTCTGTCTGCAGACCTGATGCCCAAACAAACCTCTTTCTGCAGACCCGAAGCCACCACAGACCACTGTCTGCAGAATCCATGCCACCACAGACCTCTGTCTGCAGACCTGATTTCCCCACTGACCACTATATGCAGACCCGATGCCCCCACAGACTATATCTGTCGACCAGATGTTCCCGCAGACCTCTGTCTCCAAACCTGATACACCCATAGACATCTCTCTGCAGACATGATGCCAACAGTGGTCGTCTCTCTGCAGACCGGATGCCCCGGCAAATTTGTCTGAAGACCATACCCCCTCAAACCTCTGTCTCCATACTCAATGTTCCCACAGACCTCAGTCTGCAGACGCGATGACACCAGTGGACCTCCGTCTGCAGAACCGATGCCCCACAGACCTCTGCCTGCAGACAGGAAGCCCCCACAAACCTCTTTCTACAGACCCAATGCCCCCACAGACGTGTGTCTGTAGACCCGATGCCCCCAGCGGACCTCAGTCTGCAGACACGATGCCACCATAGACCTCTGCCTACAGACCTGATGTCCCCAGCGGACATCTGTCTGCAGACCCAATGCCCCCACAGACCTTTATCTGCAGAAACGATGCCCCACAGACCCTCTGTCTGCAGACCCGATGCCCCTACAGACCTCTGTCTGCAGACCAGATGCCACCAGCTTACCTCTGTCTGCAGACGCGATGCCCTCACACTCCCCTGTCTGCAGACCCGGTTCCTCCACAGACCTCTGTCTCCAGAACCGATGCCATGGCAAACTTCACTCTGCAGATCCGATGACTACAGAGACCACTGTATGCAGACCTGATGCCCACACAGACCTCTGTCTGCAGACCCGAAGCCACCACAGACCACTGTCTGCAGAATCCATGCCACCACAGACCTCTGTCTGCAGACCTGATTTCCCCACTGACCACTATATGCAGACCCGATGCCCCCACAGACTATATCTGTCGACCAGATGTTCCCGCCGACCTCTGTCTCCAAACCTGATACACACATAGACATCTCTCTGCAGACATGATGCCAACAGTGGTCGTCTCTCTGCAGACCGGATGCCCCGGCAAATTTGTCTGAAGACCATACCCCCTCAAACCTCTGTCTCCATACTCAATGTTCCCACAGACCTCAGTCTGCAGAAGCGATGACACCAGTGGACCTCCGTCTGCAGAACCGATGCCCCACAGACCTCTGCCTGCAGACAGGAAGCCCCCACAAACCTCTTTCTACAGACCCAATGCCCCCACAGACGTGTGTCTGTAGACCCGATGCCCCCAGCGGACCTCAGTCTGCAGACACGATGCCACCATAGACCTCTGCCTACAGACCCGATGTCCCCAGCGGACATCTGTCTGCAGACCCAATGCCCCCACAGACCTTTATCTGCAGAAATGATGCCCCACAGACCCTCTGTCTGCAGACCCGATGCCCCTACAGACCTCTGTCTGCAGACCAGATGCCACCAGCTTACCTCTGTCTGCAGACGCGATGCCCTCACACTCCCCTGTCTGCAGACCCAGTTCCTCCACAGACCTCTGTCTCCAGAACCGATGCCATGGCAAACTTCACTCTGCAGATGCGATGACTACAGAGACCACTGTATGCAGACCTGATGCCCACACAGACCTCTGTCTGCAGACCAGACGCCCCCAGGCCACCACTATCTGCATACCCGATGCCCCAACAGACCATTGTCTGCAGACCCGATGCCCCCAGCTTACCTCTGTCTGCAGATGCGATGCCCTCACACTCCCCTGTCTGCAGATGATGCCCCCACTGACCGCTGTATGCAGACCTGATTCCCCCGCAGACTCTGTCTTTGACCAGATGTCCCTGCAGACCTCTGTCTCCAAACCTGATGCACCCATAGACCTCTGTCTGCAGACCTCATGCCCTCAGCAGACATTCGTGTGCAGACCCGAAGCCCCCACAGACCTCTATCTGCAGACCGGATGCCCCTACAGATCTCTTTCTGCAGACCCAATGCCCCCACCGTACTTCTGTCTACAGACCTGATGCCCCCATCGGACCTCTGTCTGCAGACCCGATGCCCCCAGCAGACCTCTTTCTGTAGACCCGATGCCCCCACATACCTCTGTCTCCAGCACTGATGCCATGACAAACCTCACTCAGCAGACCTGATGACCCCAGAGACCGCTGTATGCAGACCTATGCCCCTACAGACCTTTGTCTGCAGACCAGACGCCCCCAGGACACAACTATCTGCATTCCCGATGCCCCCACAGACCTTTATCTGCAGACCCGATGCCCCCAGCTTACGTCTGTCTGCAAATGCGATGCCCTCACACTCCCCTGTCCTCAGACCTGATGCCCCCACTGACCGCTGTATGCAGACCTGATGCCCCCGCAGACTCTGTCTGTTGACCAGATGTCCCCGCAGACCTCTGTCTCCAATCCTGTTGCACCCATAGACCTCTGTCTACAGACCCGATGCCAACAGTGGTCGTCTGTCTGCAGACCCGATGCCTCCACAGACCTCTGCCCGCATGGACCTCTGTCTACAGAACTGATGCCTCCATGGTTTCTGTCTTCATACCCGATGCCCCCTGAGGCCTCTGTCTGCCGACCGGATGCCCCCAGTGGACCTCTGTATGCAGAACCGATGCTACCAATGACCACTGTCTGCACACCCGATGCCCCCATAGACCTCTGTCTGCAGAACCGATGGTCCCGCAGACCTCTGTCTGCAGACTCGATGACGCCACAAACCTGTCTGCGGACACGATGCCCTCTGCAGACCTCATTCTGGAGACCTGATGCCCTCACAGACTCTGTCTGCAGACCATACCCCCGCAGACCTCTGTCTCATTACTCAATGTCCTCACAGACCTCAGTCTTCAGTCCCGATGTCCCCAGAGACCTCTGCCTGCAGACCCGATGCCCCCTGCAGAACTCTGTCTGAAGACCCAATGCCCTCGCTGACTCTGTCTACAGACCAGATGCCCTGCAGACCTCTGTCTACAGACCGGAAGCCCATATAGACCACTGTGTGCAGACCGGATGCCGACAGCGGTCGTCGGTCTGCAGACCCGATGCGCCCTCAGAGCTCTGTCTGCAGACCCGATGCCCACGCAGACCTCTGTCTCCATAACCGATGCCCCCACAGACCTCATTCTGCGGACCCGATGTCCTTACAGAACTCTGTCTGCAGTACCAATGCCCCCACACACCTCTGTCTGCAGACACGATGCCCCCACAAACAATTGTTTGCAGACCCGCTGCAGCCCAGACCTTTGTCTGCAGACTCGATGCTCCCGCAGACTCTGTCTGCAGACCATACCCCCGCAGACCTCTGTCTCCATACTCAATGTCCTCACAGACCTCAGTCTGCAGACCCGATGCCCCCATAAACCTCTGTCTGCAGACACGATGCCCCAACAGACCTCTGTCTGCAGACCTCATGCCCTCAGCGGACATCTCGTCTGCAGAACCGAAGCCCCCACAGACCTCTGTCTGCATACTCGATGCCCGCACAGACCTCTGCGTGCAGACCCGATGCCTCCACAGACCTCTGTCTACAGACACAATGGCCCCAGCGGACCTCTGTCTGAAGACCCGATGCTCCCACAGACCTCTTTCTGCAGACACGATGCACCACAGATCATCAGTCTGCAGACCCGATGCCCCCACGAACATCTGTCTGCAAACCCGATGCCCCACAGACCACTGTCTGTAGACCTGATGGCAAAAGGGGTCGTCTGTCTGCAGTACCAATGCCCCCACAGACCTCTGTCTGCAGAACGGATGCCATCCCAGACCTCTATCTGCAGTCCCGATGCCCCCACAGAACTCTGTCTGCAGACCTCATGCCTTCAGCGGACATCCGTCTGCAGACCCGAAGCCCCCACAGACCTCTGTCTGCAGACCGGATGCCCCCACAGACCTCTGTCTGCAGACAGGATGCCCCCACAGACCTCTGTCTTCAGACCCGATGCCCTCAGCAGAACTCCTTCTGCAGAGCTGATGCCCCAACAGGCCCTCTGTCTGCATACCCAACGCACCCACAGACCTCTGTCTGCAGAACGGATGCCACAACAGACCCCTTTGCAGAAACGATGCCCCACAAACCCACTGTCTGCGGAACCGATGTCCCCAGCGGACCTCTGTCTGCAGACTTGATGCCAACAGCGGTCATCTGTCTGCAGACCCAATGCACTTACAGACCTATGTCTGCAGACCCGATGCCCCCACTGGACCTCTGTCTGCGGATCCGATGCCCCCCAAAGACTTTTGTCTGCAGACCCGATGCCGCCCAAACCACTGTCTGCAGACCCGATGCCCCAACACACCTCTTTCTGTAGACCCGATGCCCCCGCAGACTCTGTCTGCAGACCATGCCACCGCAGACCTCTGTCTCCATACCCAATGCCCCCACAGACCTCAGTCTGCAGACCTGATGCCCCCACATACCTCTGTTGGCAGACCCGAAGCCCCCACAGACATCTGTCTGCAGACAGGATGCCCGCAAGGACCTCTTTCAGCAGAACCGATGGCCCCACCGGACATCTGTCTACAGACCCGATGCCCCCAGCGGACCTTTGTCTGCAGAACCGATGCCCCCTGCAGACCTCTGTCTGCAGACCCGATGCCATCCCAAACCTCTGTCTGCAGACTGGATTCCCCCACAGACCTCTGTATGCAGACTCGATGCCACCACAGACCTCTGTCTTGAGCCCGATGCTCCTGGAGACCTCTTTCTTGAGACCCGATACATCCAGAGAACTCTGTCTGCAGAACCGATGCCCCTACAGACCTCTGTCTGCAGATCCGATGCCTGCGCAGACTCTGTCTGCAGACCATGCCCCCGCAGACCTTTGTCTCCATACCCAATGCCCCCAGAGACCTCCGTCTGCAGACCTGATGACCACACATACCTCTGTCTGCAGTCTCGATGCCCCCACAGACCTCTGTCTGCAGACCCGATGCCCCCAGCGGACCTCTGTCTGCAGACCCTTTGCCTCCACAGACCTCTGTCTCCAGAACCGATGCCATGACAAACCTCAATCTGCAGACCTGATGACCCCAGAGACCGCTGTATGCAGACCTATGCCCCGACAGACCTTTGTCTGCAGACCAGAAGCCCCCAGGACACAACTATCTGCATACCTGATGCCCCCACAGACCTTTATCTGCAGACCCGATGCCCCCAGCTTACCTCTGTCTGCAAATGCGATGCCCTCACACTCCCCTGCCTGCAGACCTGATGCCCCCACTGACCGCTGTATGGAGACCTGATGCCCCCGCCGACCCTGTCTGTTGACCAAATGTCCACGAAGACCTCTGTCTCCAAACCTGATGCACCCATAGACCTATGTCTGCAGACCCGATGCCAACAGTGGTCATCTGTCTGCAGACCTCATGCCTTCAGCGGACATCCTTCTGCAGACCTGAAGCCCCCACAGACCTCTGTCTGCAGACCCGATGCCCCCACTGGACCTCTGTCTATAGACCCGATGCCCCCCCACAGACTTTTGTCTGCAGAACCGATGCCGCCCAAACCACTGTCTGCAGACGTGATGCCCCTACAGACCTCTTTCTGCAGACCCGATGCCCCCGCAGACTCTGTCTGCATACCATGCCATCGCAGACCTCTGTATCCATACCCAATGCCCCCACAGACCTCAGTCGGCAGACGTGATGCCCCCACATACCTCTGTTGGCAGACTCGATGCCCCCACAGACCTCTGTGTGCAGACCTCATGCCCTCAGCGGACATCTTGTCTGCAGACCCGAAGCCCCCACAGACCTCTGTCTGCAGACAGGATGCCCCCACAGACCTCTGTCTACAGACCCGATGCCCACAGCGGACCTCTGTCTGCAGACCCGATGCCATCCCAGACCTCTGTCTGCAGACTGGATGCCCCCACAGACCTCTGTATGCAGACTCGATGCCACCACAGACCTCTGTCTGCAGACCCGATGCCCACAGAGTCCTCTGTCTTGAGACCCGATGCTCCTGGAGACCTCTATCTTGAGACCCGATACTTCCAGAGAACTCTGTCTGCAGAACCGATGACCCTAGAGACCTCTGTCTGCAGATCCGATGCCTGCGCAGACTCTGTCTGCAGACCATGCCCCCGCAGACCTTTGTCTCCATACCCAATGCCCCCAGAGACCACCGTCTGCAGACCTGATGACCACACATACCTCTGTCTGCAGTCTCGATGCCCCCACAGACCTCTGTCTGCAGACCCGATGCCCCCAGCGGACCTCTGTCTGCAGACCCGTTGCCTCCACAGACCTCTGTCTCCAGAACCAATGCCATGACAAACCTCACTCTGCAGACCTGATGACCCCAGAGACCGCTGTATGCTGACCTATGCCCCGACAGACCTTTGTCTGCAGACCAGACGCCCTAAGGACACAACTATCTGCATACCTGATGCCCCCACAGACCTTTATCTGCAGACCCGATGCCCCCAGCTTACCTCTGTCTGCAAATGCGATGCCCTCACACTCCCCTGCCTGCAGACCTGATGCCCCCACTGACCGCTGTATGCAGACCTGATGCCCCCGCCGACTCTGTCTGTTGACCAGATGTCCACGAAGACCTATGTCTCCAAACCTGATGCACCCATAGACCTCTGTCTGCAGACCCGATGCCAACAGTGGTCATCTGTCTGCAGAATGGATGCCCCCGCAGAATCTGTCTGTAAACCATACCCCCGCAAACGTCTGTCTCCATACTCAATGTCCCCACAGACCTCAGTCTGCAGACGCGATGACCCCAGTGGACCTCCGTCTGCAGACCCGATGCCCCCACAGACCTCTGTCTACACACCGGATGCCCCCACAGACCTCTGTATGCAGACTCGATGCCACCACAGACCTCTGTCTGCAGGCCGGATGCCCCCAGAGTCCTCTATTCTGAGACCCGATGCCCCTAGAGACCTCTATCTTGAGACCCAATACCCCCAGAGACCTCTGTCTGTAGAACAGATGCCACTACAGACCTCTGTTTGCAGACCCGATGAACCCAGAGTCCTCTGTCTTGAGACCTGATGCACCAGAGACCTCTCTCTTGAGACCCGATACCCCCAGAGACCTCTGTCTGCAGACCCGATGAACCCAGAGACCTCTGTCTGCAGACACGATGCCCCCGCAGACCATTGTTTGCATACCCGATGCCCTTTTGATCTCTGTCGGCAGACCTGATGCCCCCACAGGACATCTGTCTGCAGACCCGATGACCCACAGACATCTCTTGGCAGACTGATGCCCCCACAGACCTCTCTCTGCAGACCTGATGCCCCACAGACACTGTCTGTTGAACGGATGCCCCCACAGACCTCTGTCTGGAGAAACAATGAAAGCACAGACACGTATCTGCAGACCCGATGCCCCGAAAGACCTCGGTCGGCCGACCCACTGCCCCCAGCAGACCTCTGTCTGCAGACCCGATGCCTGCACAGACTCTGTCTGCAGACCTGATGCCCCCAATGACCCCTGTATGGTGACCCAATGCCCCCGCAGACTCTTTCTGTTGACCAGATGTCTCCGCACACCTATGTCTGCAAACCTAATGCAACCATGGACCTCTGTCTGCAGACCCGATGCCAACAGTGGTCGTCTGTCTGCAGACTCGATGCCCCCACAGAACTCTGTCTGCAGACCGGATGCCCCTAACGGACCTCTGTCTGCAGACCCGATGCCCCCATGGACCTCATTCTACAGAACTGATGCTTTCACGGACCTCTGTCTTTTGACCAGAATACCCACGGACCTCTGTCTTTAGACCCGATGGCACCAGAGACCTCTGTCTGCATACCCGATGGGACTAAAAATCTCTTTCTGCAGACCGAATGCCCCCACAGACGTCTGTCTGCAGACCCGATGCCCCCAGCGGACCACCGTCTGCAGACACGATGCCACCATAGACCTCTGTCTGTAGACCAAATGCCACCACAAACAGCTTTCTGCAGACCCGATGAACCCACAGACCTCTGTCTGCAGGCCGGATGCCCCCAGAGTCCTCTATTCTGAGACCCGATGCCCCTAGAGACCTCTATCTTGAGACCCAATACCCCCAGAGACCTCTGTCTGTAGAACAGATGCCACTACAGACCTCTGTTTGCAGACCCGATGAACCCAGAGTCCTCTGTCTTGAGACCTGATGCCCCAGAGACCTCTCTCTTGAGACCCGATACCCTCAGAGACCTCTGTCTGCAGACCCGATGAACCCAGAGACCTCTGTCTGCAGACACGATGCCCCCGCAGACCATTGTTTGCATACCCGATGCCCTTTTGATCTCTGTCGGCAGACCTGATGCCCCCACAGGACATCTGTCTGCAGACCCGATGACCCACAGACATCTCTTGGCAGACTGATGCCCCCACAGACCTCTCTCTGCAGACCTGATGCCCCACAGACACTGTCTGTTGAACAGATGCCCCCACAGACCTCTGTCTGCAGAAACAATGAAAGCACAGACACGTATCTGCAGACCCGATGCCCCGAAAGACCTCGGTCGGCAGACCCACTGCCCCCAGCAGACCTCTGTCTGCAGACCCGATGCCTGCACAGACTCTGTCTGCAGACCTGATGCCCCCAATGACCCCTGTATGGTGACCCAATGGCCCCGCAGACTCTTTCTGTTGACCAGATGTCTCCGCACACCTATGTCTGCAAACCTAATGCAACCATGGACCTCTGTCTGCAGACCCGATGCCAACAGTGGTCGTCTGTCTGCAGACTCGATGCCCCCACAGAACTCTGTCTGCAGACCGGATGCCCCTAATGGACCTCTGTCTGCAGACCCGATGCCCCCATGGACCTCATTCTACAGAACTGATGCTTTCACGGACCTCTGTCTTTTGACCAGAATACCCACGGACCTCTGTCTTTAGACCCGATGGCACCAGAGACCTCTGTCTGCATACCCGATGGGACTAAAAATCTCTTTCTGCAGACCGAATGCCCCCACAGACGTCTGTCTGCAGACCCGATGCCCCCAGCGGACCACCGTCTGCAGACACGATGCCACCATAGACCTCTGTCTGTAGACCAAATGCCACCACAAACAGCTTTCTGCAGACCCGATGAACCCACAGACCTCTGTCTGCAGACCCGATGCCCCCACATACCTTTGTTTGCAGACCCGATGCCGCCCAGACCTCTGTCTGCAGACCCGATGCCCCCACATACCTCTGTCTGCAGACCTGATGCCCAAACAAACCTCTTTCTGCAGACCCGAAGCCACCACAGACCACAGTCTGCAGAATCCATTCCACCACAGACCTAAGTCTGCAGACCTGATTTCCCCACTGACCACTTTATGCAGTCCCGATGCCCCCACAGACTCTGTCTGTCGTCCAGTTGTTCCCGCAGACCTTTGTCTCCAAACCTGATGCACCCATAGACATCTGTCTGCATACCTGATGCCAACAGTGGTCGTCTCTCTGCAGACCGGATGCCCCGGCAGAATTTGTCTGTAGACCATACCCCCGCAAACCTCTGTCTCCATACTCAATGTTCCCACAGACCTCAGTCTGCAGACGCGATGACCCCAGTGGACCTCTGTCTGCAGACCCGATGCCCCCACAGACGTCTCTCTGCAGACCCGATGCCCCCAGCGGACCTCCGTCTGCAGACACGATGCCACCATAGACCTCTGTCTACAGAACAGATGCCACCACAAACCTCTTTCTGCAGACCCGATGAACCCACAGACCTCTGTCTGCAGACCAGATTCCCCCAGCGCACCTCTGTCTGCAGACCCGATGCCCCCACAGACCACTCTCTGCAAAAACGATGCCCCAAAGTCCCTATGTCTGCAGAACGGATGTCCCCAGCGGACCTCTGTCTGCAGACACGATGTCTCCACAGACCTCTCTCTACAGAAACGATGCCCCACAGACCCTCAGTCTGCAGAACGGATGTCCCCAGCGGACATCTGTCTGCAGACCCGATGCCCCCACAGACCTTTCTCTGCAAAAACGATGCCCTACAGACCCTCTCTCTGCAGACCCGATGACACCACAGACCTCTGTCGGCAGACCCGATGCCAACACAGACTTCTGTCTGCAGACCTGATGCCCCTACAGACCTCTGTCTGCAAACCAGATGCCCCCAGCTTACCTCTGTCTGCAGACGCGATGCCCTCACACTCCCCTGTCTGCAGACCCAATTCCTCCACAGACCTCTGTCTCCAGAACTGATGCCATAACAAACCTCCCTCTGCAGACCCGATGACTCCAGAGACCACTGTATGCAGACCTGATGCCCATACAGACCTCTGTCTGCAGACCATATGCCCGCAGCGGACCTCCATCTGCAGACCTGATGCCTCCAAATACCTCTGTCTGCAGACCTAAGGCCCCCAGTGACCTCTCTCTGCAGACCCGTTGCCCCCACAGAAATCTGTCTGCAGACCCGATGCCCCCTTTGACCTCTGTCTGCAGACCCGTTTCCCCCATAGACCTCTGTCTGCAGACCCGATGCGCCCACGGACCTTTGTCTACAGAACTGATGCCTCCATGGACCTCTGTCTTCAGACACGATGCACCCACAGACCTCTGTCTGTAGACCCGATGGCCCTAGAGACCTCTGTCTGCAGACCCGATGTGGCCACAGACCTCTGTCTGTAGACCCAATGCCCCCACAGAAATCTGTCTGCCGACCTGATGCCACCACAGACCTTTGTTTTCAGACCTGATGCCTCCCAGACCTCTGTCTGCAGACCCGATTCCCCCACATACCTCTGTCTGCAGACCTGATGCCCAAACAAACCTCTTTCTGCAGACCCAAAGCCACCACAGACCACTGTCTGCAGAATCCATGCCACCACAGACCTCTGTCTGCAGACCTGATTTCCCCACTGACCACTGTATGCAGACCCGATGCCCCCACAGACTCTGTCTGTCGACCTGATGTTCCCTAGACCTCTGTCTCCAAACCTGATGCACCCATAGACATCTGTGTGCATACCTGATGCCAACAGTGGTCGTCTCTCTGCAGACCGGATGCCCCGGCAAATTTGTCTATAGACCATACCCCCGCAAACCTCTGTCTCCATACTCAATGTCCCCACAGACCTCAGTCTGCAGACACGATGACCCCAGTGGACCTCTGTCTGCAGACCGGATGCCCCCGGCGCACCTCTGTCTGCAGACCCGATGCTCGCACAGACCACTCTCTGCAGAAACGGAGCCCCATAGACCCTCTGTCTGCATATCAGATGTCCCCAGCGGACCTCTGTCTGCAGACCCGATGCCCCCACCGACCTCATTCTGCAGAATCGATGTCCCACAGACCCTCTGTCTGCAGAACCGATGTCCCCAGCAGACATCTCTCTGTAGACCCGATGCCCCCACAGACCTTTCTCTGCAGAAATGATGCCACACAGACCTTCTGTCTGCAGACCCAATGACCCCAAAGACCTCTCTCGGCAGACGCGATGCCTACACAGACCTCTGCCTGCAGACCTGATGCCCCTACAGACCTCTGTCTGCAGACCAGATGCCCCAAACTTACCTCTGTCTCCACACGCGATGCCCTCACACTCCCCTGTCTGCAGACCCGATTCCTCCACAGACCACTGTCTCCAGAACCGATGCCCACAGCGGACCTCCGTCTGCAGACCGGATGCCTCCAAATACCTCTGTCTGCAGAGCCAAAGCCCCCAGTGACCTCTGTCTGCAGACCGGATACCCCCACAGACCTCTGTCTGCTGACCTGATGCCAACAGTGGTCGTCTGTCTGCAGACCCAATGCGCCCACAGACATCTGTCTGCAGACCCGATGCCCCCACTGGACCTCTGTCTGCAGACCGGATGCCCCCCACAGACTTTTGTCTGCAGACCCGATGCCGCCCAAACCACTGTCTGCAGACCCGATGCCCCTACAGACCTCTTTCTGCAGACCTGTTGCCCCCGCAGACTCTGTCTGCAGACCATGCCACCGCAGACCTCTGTCTCCATACCCAATGCCCCCACAAACCTCAGTCTGCAGACCTGATGCCCCCACATACCTCTGTTTGCAGACTCGATGCCCCCGCAGAATCTGTCTGCAGACCATGCCACCGCAGACCTCTGTATCCATACCCAATGCCCCCACAGACCTCAGTGTACAGACCTGATGCCCCCACATACCTCTGTTTGCAGACCCAAAGCCCACACAGACATCTGTCTGCAGACCGGATGCCCCCACAGACCTCTGTCAGCAGAATCGATGGACCCACCGGACATCTGTCTACAGACCCGATGCCCCCAGCGGACCTCTGTCTGCAGACCCGATGCCCCCAGCGGACCTCTGTCTGCAGACCCGATGCCATCCCAGACCTCTGTCTGCAGACTGGATGCCCCCAAAGACCTCTGTATGCAGACTCGATGCCACCACAGACCTCTGTCTGCAGACCCGATGCCCCCAGAGTCCTCTGTCTTGAGACCCGATGCTCCCGGAGACCTCTATCTTGAGACCCGATACTCCCAGAGAACTCTGTCTGCAGAACCGATGCCCCTACAGACCTCTGTCTGCATACCCGATGCCTGCGCAGACTCTGTCTGCAGACCATGCCCCTGCAGACCTTTGTCTCCATACCAATGCCCCCAGAGACCTCCGTCTGCAGACCTGATGACCACACATACCTTTGTCTGCTGTCTCGATGCCCCCACAGACCTCTGTCTGCAGACCCGATGCCCCCAGCTGACCTCTGTCTGCAGACCCGATGCCTCCACAGACTTCTGTCTCCAGAACTGATGCCATGACAAACCTCACTCTGCAGACCTGATGACCCCAGAGACCGCTGTATACCGACCTATGCCCCTACAGACCTCTGTCTGCAGACCAGAAGCCCCCAGGACACAACAATCTACATACCCGATGCCCCCACAGACCTTTATCTGCAGACCTGATGCCCCCACTGACCGCTGTATGCAGACTTGATGCCCCCACAGAGTCTGTCTGTTGACCAGATGTCCCCGAAGACCTCTGTCTGCAAACCTGATGCACCCATAGACCTCTGTCTGCAGACCCGATGCCAACAGTGGTCATCTGTCTGCAGACTGGATGCCCCCGCATACTCTGTCTGTAGACCATACCCCCGCAAACCTCTGTCTCCATACTCAATGTCCCCACAGACCTCAGTCTGCAGACGCGTTGACCCCAGTGGACCTCCGTCTGCAGACCCGATGCCCCCGCAGACCTCTGTCTACAGACCGGATGCCCCCACACACCTCTGTATGCAGACTCGATGCCACCACAGACCTCTGTCTGCAGAGCAGATGCCCCACGAGTCCTCTTTGCTGAGACCCGATGCCCCTAGAGACCTCTATCTTGAGACCCGATACCCCCAGAGACCTCTGTCTGTAGAACAGATGCCACTACAGACCTCTGTTTGCAGACCCGATGAACCCAGAGTCCTCTGTCTTGAGACCTGATGCCCCCAGAGACCTCTGTCTTGAGACCCGATACCCCCAGAGACCTCTGTCTGCAGACCCGATGCCGACAGTGTTCGTCTGTCTGCAGACTCGATGCCCCCACAGAACTCTGTCTGCAGACCGGATGCCCCTAGCGGACCTCTGTCTGCAGACCCGATGCCCCCACAGACCATTGTTTGCATACCCGATGCCCTTTTGATCTCTGTCGGCAGACCCGATGCCCCCACCGGACATCTGTCTGCAGACCCGATGACTCTACAGACCTCTGTCTGCAGACCCGATGAACCCAGAGACATCTGTCTGCAGACCCGATGCCCCCACAGACCTCTGTCTGCCGACCCGATGCCCCCACAGACCATTGTTTGCATACCCGATGCCCTTTTGATCTCTGTCGGCAGACCCGATGCCCCCACCGGACATCTGTCTGCAGACCCGATGACCCACAGACATCTCTTGGCAGACTGATGCCCCCACAGACCTCTTTCTGAAGACCTGATGCCCCACAGACACTGTCTGTTGATCGGATGCCCCCACAGACCTCTGTCTGCAGAAACAATGACAGCACAGACACCTATCTGCAGACCCGATGCCCCGAAAGACCCCTGTCGGCAGACCCACTGCCCCCAGCAGACCTCTGTCTGCAGACCCGATGCCTCCGCAGACTCTGTCTGCAGACCTGATGCCCCCCAATGACCCCTGTATGGTGACCCAATGCCCCCGCAGACACTTTCTGTTGACCAGATATCCCCGCAGACCTATGTCTCCAAACCTAATGCACCCATGGACCTCTCTCTTCAGACTCGATGACGACAGTGGTCGTCTGTCTGCAGACTCGATGGCCCCACAGAACTCTGTCTGCAGACCGGATGCACCTAGCGGACCTCTGTCTGCAGACCCGATGCCCCCTGCAGAACTCTGTCTGAAGACCCAATGCCCTCGCAGATTCTGTCTACAGACCAGATGCCCCCGCAGACCTCTGTCTACAGACCGGAAGCCCATATAGACCATTGTGTGCAGACCGGATGCCGACAGCGGTCGTCGGTCTGCAGACCCGATGTGCCCTCAGAGCTCTGTCTGCAGACCCGATGCCCACGCAGACCTCTGTCTCCATAACCGATGCCCCAAGAAACCTCAGTCTGCGGACCCGATGTCCTTACAGAGCTCTGTCTGCAGTACCAATGCACCCACACACCTCTGTCTGCAGACCCGATGCCCCCACAAACCATTGTTTGCAGACCCGTTGCAGCCCAGACCTCTGTCTGCAGACTCGATGCCCCCACAGACTCTGTCTGCAGACCATACTCACGCAGACCTCTGTCTCCATACTCAATGTCCTCACAGACCTTAGTCTGCAGGCCCGATGACCCCAGCGGACCTCCGTCTGCAGACCCGATGCCCCAACAGGCCCTCTGTCTGCATACTCGATGCCCGCACAGACCTCTGTCTGCAGACCCGATGCCTCCACAGACCTCTGTCTACAGACACAATGCCCCCAGCGGACCTCTGTCTGAAGACCCGATGCTCCCACAGACCTCGTTCTGCAGACACGATGCACCACAGATCCTCAGTCTGCAGACCCGATGCCCCCACGAACCTCTGTCTGCAAACCCGATGCCCCCTCAGACCTCTGTCTGCAGACCTGATGGCAAAAGGGGTCATCTGTCTGCAGACCCAATGCCCCCACAGACCTCTGTCTGCAGACCCGATTCCCCCACAGACCTCTGTCTGCAGAACGGATGCCATCCCAGACCTCTATCTGCAGTCCCGATGCACCCACAGAACTCTGTCTGCAGACCTCATGCCTTCAGCGGACAGCCGTCTGCAGACCCGAAGCCCCCACAGACCTCTGTCTGCAGACCGGATGCCCCCACAGACCTCTGTCTGCAGACAGGATGCCCCCACAGACCTCTGTCTGCAGACCCGATGCCCCCAGCAGAACTCCTTCTGCAGAGCCGATGCCCCTAACGGACCTCTGTCTGCAGACCCGATGCCCCCATGGACCTCTGTCTACAGAACTGATGCCTTCACGGACCTCTGTCTTTTGACCCGATGACCCACGGACCTCTGTCTTTAGACCCGATGGCCCCAGAGACCTCTGTCTGCAGACCCGATGTGAACAAAGATCTCTGTCTGTATACCCAATGCCCTCACAGACCTCTGTCTGCAGACGCGATGCCACCACAGACATCTATCTTCAGACCCATTGCCCACACAGACCTCTGTGTGCAAACCTGATGACCCACATATCTATCTCTGTAGACGTGATGCCCCTTAGACCTCTGTCGGCAGACACGATGCCCCCACAGAAAATCTGTCTGCAGACTGGATGCCCTCAGCGGACCTTTGTCTACAGAATTGATGCCTCCATGAACCTCTGTCCGCAGACTCGATGCCCGCACGGACCTCTGTCTACAGAACTGATGTCTCCATGGACCTCTGTCTTCATACCCGATGCCCCCAGAGGCCTCTGTCTGCCGACCCGATGCCACCAGAGGACCGCTGTATGCAGAACCGATGCTCCCAATGACCACTGTCTGCACACCCGATGCCCCCATAGACCTCTGTCTGCAGAACCGATGGTCCCACAGACCTCTGTCTGCAGACTCGATGACGCCACAGACCTCTTTCTGCGGACACGATGCCCTCCGCAGACCTCGTTCTGGAGACCCGATGCCCTCACAGACTCTGTCTGCAGATTAGATGTCCCCGCGGACCTCTGTCTGCAGACACAATGTCCTCGAAGACTCTGTCTGCCGAACCAATGCCACGACAAACGTCAGTCTGCAGACCCGATGACCCCAGAGACCTCTGTCTGCAGACCCGATGACCCCTGCAGAACTCTGTCTGAAGAACCAATGCCCTCGAAGACTCTGTCTACAGACAAGATGCCCCCGCAGACCTCTGTCTACAGACCGGAAGCCCATATAGACCAATGTGTGTAGACCGGATGCCAACATCGGTCGTCGGTCTGCAGACCCGATGCGCCCTCAGAGCTCTGTCTGCAGACCCGATGCCCACGCAGACCTCTGTCTCCATAACCGATGCCCTCACAGACCACAGTCTGCCGACCCGATGTCCTTACAGAGCTCTGTCTGCAGTACCAATGCCCCCCACACCTCTGTCTGCAGACCCGATGCCCCGACAAACCATTGTTTGCAGACTCGTTGCAGCCCAGACCTCCGTTTGCAGACTCGATGCCCCCGCAGACTCTGTCTGCAGAGCATACCCCCGCAGACCTCTGTCTCCATACTCAATGTCCTCACAGACCTCAGTATGCAGGAGCGATGACCCCAGCGGACCTCCGTGTGCAGACCCGATGCCCCGACAGACCTCTGTCTGCAGACACGATGCCCCCAGAGGACCTCCGTCTGCAGACCCGATGCCCCAACCGGCCCTCTGTCTGCATACTCGATGCCTGCACAGACCTCTGTCTGCAGACCCGACGCCTCCACATACTCTGTCTCCAGAACCGATGCCATGAAAAACCTCACTCTGCAGACCTGATGACCCCAGAGACCACTGTATGCAGACCTATGCCCCGACAGATCTCTGTCTGCAGATGAGACGCCCCCAGTACACAACTATCTGCATACCTGATGCCCCCACAGACCTTTATCTGCAGACCCGATGCCCCCAGCTTACCACTGTCTGCAAATGCGATGCCCTCACACTCCCCTGTCTGCAGGCCTGATGCCCCCACTGACCACTGTATGCAGACCTGATGCCCCCGCAGACTCTGTCTGTTGACCAGATGTCCCCGCAGACCTCTGTCTCCAAACATGATGCAGTCATAGACCTCTGTCTGCAGACCTGATGCCAACAGTGGTCATCTCTCTGTAGACCGGATGCCCCGGCAGAATTTGTCTGTAGACCATACCCCCGCGAACCACTGTCTCCATATTCAATGTTCACACAGACCTCAGTCTGCAGACGCGATGACCCCAGTGGGCCTCCATCTGCAGACCCGATGCCCCCACAGACCTCTGTCTGCAGACACGAAGACCCCCACGAACCTCTTTCTGCAGACCGAATGCCCCCAAAGACGTCTGTCTGCAGACCCGAAGTTACCAGCGGACCTCCGTCTGCAGAAACGATGCCACCATAGACCTCTGTCTGTAGACCCGATGCCAGCACAAACCTCTTTCTGCAGACCCGATGCCCCCACAAACCTCTGTCTGCAGACTCGATGCCCCCAGAGGACCTCCGTCTGCAGACCCGATGCCCCAACAGGCCCTCTGTCTGCATACTCGATGCCCGCACAGACCTCTGTCTGCAGACCCGATGCCTCCACAGACCTCTGTCTACAGACACAATGCCCCCAGCGGACCTCTGTCTGAAGACCCGATGCTCCCACAGACCTCGTTCTGCAGACACGATGCACCACAGATCCTCAGTCTGCAGACCCGATGCCCCCACGAACCTCTGTCTGCAAACCCGATGCCCCCTCAGACCTCTGTCTGCAGACCTGATGGCAAAAGGGGTCATCTGTCTGCAGACCCAATGCCCCCACAGACCTCTGTCTGCAGACCCGATTCCCCCACAGACCTCTGTCTGCAGAACGGATGCCATCCCAGACCTCTATCTGCAGTCCCGATGCACCCACAGAACTCTGTCTGCAGACCTCATGCCTTCAGCGGACAGCCGTCTGCAGACCCGAAGCCCCCACAGACCTCTGTCTGCAGACCGGATGCCCCCACAGACCTCTGTCTGCAGACAGGATGCCCCCACAGACCTCTGTCTGCAGACCCGATGCCCCCAGCAGAACTCCTTCTGCAGAGCCGATGCCCCTAACGGACCTCTGTCTGCAGACCCGATGCCCCCATGGACCTCTGTCTACAGAACTGATGCCTTCACGGACCTCTGTCTTTTGACCCGATGACCCACGGACCTCTGTCTTTAGACCCGATGGCCCCAGAGACCTCTGTCTGCAGACCCGATGTGAACAAAGATCTCTGTCTGTATACCCAATGCCCTCACAGACCTCTGTCTGCAGACGCGATGCCACCACTGACATCTATCTTCAGAACCGTTGCCCACACAGACCTCTGTGTGCAAACCTGATGACCCACATATCTATCTCTGTAGACGTGATGCCCCTTAGACCTCTGTCGGCAGACACGATGCCCCCACAGAAAATCTGTCTGCAGACTGGATGCCCTCAGCGGACCTTTGTCTACAGAATTGATGCCTCCATGAACCTCTGTCCGCAGACTCGATGCCCGCACGGACCTCTGTCTACAGAACTGATGTCTCCATGGACCTCTGTCTTCATACCCGATGCCCCCAGAGGCCTCTGTCTGCCGACCCGATGCCACCAGAGGACCGCTGTATGCAGAACCGATGCTCCCAATGACCACTGTCTGCACACCCGATGCCCCCATAGACCTCTGTCTGCAGAACCGATGGTCCCGCAGACCTCTGTCTGCAGACTCGATGATGCCACAGACCTCTGTCTGCAGACCAGATGCCCCCAGCGCACCTCTGTCTGCAGACCCGATAACCCACAGACATCTCTTGGCAGACTGATGCCCCCACAGACCTCTTTGCAGACCTGATGCCCCACAGACACTGTCTGTTGAACGGATGCCCCCACTGAACTCTGTCTGCAGAAACAATGACAGCACAGACACCTATGTGCAGACCCGATGCCCTGAAAGACCTCTGGCGGCAGACCCACTGCCCCCAGCAGACCTCTGTCTGTAGACCCGATGCCTGCGCAGACTCTGTCTGCAGACCTGATGCCCCCAATAACCCCTGTATGGTGAC
Organism: Microtus obscurus; assembly: GCA_963919715.1. Taxonomy (NCBI): domain Eukaryota; kingdom Metazoa; phylum Chordata; class Mammalia; order Rodentia; family Cricetidae; genus Microtus; species Microtus obscurus. Next base: position 153,358 of record CAWTZC010001526.1, on the reverse strand, counting down.
CCAATGCCCCCGCAGACTCTTTCTGTTGACCACATGTCCCCGCAGACCTATCTCTCCAAAACTAATGCACCCATGGACCTCTGTCTGCAGACCCGATGCCGACAGTGGTCGTCTGTCTGCAGACTCGATGCCCCCACAGAACTCTGTCTGCAGACCGTATGCCCCTAGCGGACCTCTGTCTGCAGAGCCGATGCCCCCATGGACCTCTGTCTACAGAACTGATGCCTTCACGGACATCTGTCTTTTGACCCGATGACCGACGGACCTCTGTCTTTAGACCCGATGGCCCCAGAGACCTCTGTCTGCAGACCCGATGCCACCACAGACCTCTATCTGCAGACCCATTGCCCACACAGACCTCTGTGTGCAAACCTGATGACCCACATATCTATCTATGTAGACGTGATGCCCCTTAGACCTCTGTCGGCAGACACGATGCCCCCACAGACAATCAGTCTGCAGACTGGATGCCCTCAGCGGACCTTTGTCTACAGAACTGATGCCTCCATGAACCACTTTCCGCAGACTCGATGCCCGCACGGACCTCTGTCTACAGAACTGATGCCTCCATGGACCTCTGTCTTCATACCCGATGCCCCCAGAGGCCTCTGTCTGCCGACCCGATGCCCCCAGAGGACCTCTGTATGCAGAACTGATGCTACCAATGACCACTGTCTGCACACCCGATGCCCCCATAGACCTCTGTCTGCTGAACCGATGGTCCCACAGACCTCTGTCTGCAGACTCGATGACGCCACAGACCTCTGTCTGCGGACACGATGCCCTCCGCAGACCTCGTTCTGGAGACCCGATGCCCTCACAGACTCTGTCTGCAGTTTAGATGTCCACGCGGACCTCTGTCTGCAGACACAATGTCCTCGAAGACTCTGTCTGCAGAACCAATGCCACGACAAACGTCAGTCTGCAAACCCGATGACCTCATAGACCTCTGTCTGCAGACTCGATGCCCCCGCAGACTCTGTCTGCAGACCATACCCCCGCAGACCTCTGCCTCCCTACTCAATGTCCTCACAGACCTCAGTCTACAGGAGCGATGACCCCAGCGGACCTCCGCCTGCAGACCCGATGCCCCCACAGACCTCTGTCTGCAGACCCGATGCCCCCAGAGGACCTCCGTCTGCAGACCCGAGGCCCCAACAGGCCCTCTGTCTGCATACTCGATGCCCGCACAGACCTCTGTCTGCAGACCCGATGCCCCCAGCGGACCTCTGTCTGCAGACCCGTTGCCTCCACAGACCTCTGTCTCCAGAACCGATGCCATGACAAACCTCACTCTGCAGACCTGATGACCCCAGAGACCGCTGTATGCAGACCTATGCCCCGACAGACTTCTGTCTGCAGACCAGACGCCCCCAGGACACAACTATCTGCATACCCAATGTCCCCACAGACCTTTATCTGCAGATCCGATGCCCCCAGCTTACCTCTGTCTGCAAATGCGATGCCCTCACACTCCCCTGTCTGCAGGCCTGATGCCCCCACTGACCGCTGTATGCAGACCTGATGCCCCCGCAGACTCTGTCTGTTGACCAGATGTCCCCGCAGACCTCTGTCTCTAAACCTGATGCAGCCATAGACCTCTGTCTGCAGACCTGATGACAACAGTGGTCATCTCTCTGCAGAGCGGATGCCCCGGCAGAATTTGTCTGTAGACCATACCCCCCAAACCTCTGTCTCCATACTCAGTGTTCCCACAGACCTCAGTCCGCAGACGCGATGACCACAGTGGACCTCCGTCTGCAGACCCGATGCCCCCACAGACCTCTGTCTGCAGACACGAAGCCCCCACAAACCTCTTTCTGCAGACCGAATGCCCTCAAAGACGTCTGTTTGCAGACCCGATGCCCCCAGCGGACCTCCGTCTGCAGACATGATGCCACCATAGACCTCCGTCTATAGACCTGATGCCACCACAAACCGCTTTCTGCAGACCCGATGAACCCACAGACCTCTGTCTGCAGACCAGATGCCCCCAGCGCACCTCTGTCTGCAGACCCGATGCCCCCACAGACCACTCTCTGCAGAAACGATGCCCCACAGACCCTCTGTCTGCAGAACCGATGTCTCCAGCGGACCTCTGTCTGCAGACCCGATGCCCCCACAGACCTCTCTCTGCAGAAACGATGCCCCACAGACCCTCTGTCTGCACACACCGATGACCCCACACACCTCTGTCGGCAGACCCGATGCCCAGACAGACCTCTGTCTGCAGACCTGATGCCCCTACAGACCTCTGTCTGCAGACCAGATGCCCCCAGCTTACCTCTGTCTGCAGACGCGATGCCCTCACACTCCCCTGTCTGCAGACCTGATGCCCCCACTGACCGCTGTATGCTGACCTGATGCCCTCGCAGACTCTGTCTGTTGACCAGATGTCCCCGCAGACCTCTGTCTCCAAACCTGATGCACCCATAGACCTCTGTCTGCAGACCCGATGCCAACAGTGGTCGTCTGTCTGCAGACCGGATCCCCCCGCAGAATCTGTCTGTAGACCATACTCCCGCAAACCTCTGTCTCCATACTCAATGTCCCCACAGAAATCCGTCTGCAGACGCGATGACCACAGTAGACCTCTGTCTGCAGACCCGATGCCAACAGTGGTCGTCTGTCTGCAGACTCGATGCCCCCACAGAACTCTGTCTGCAGACCGGATGCCCCTAGCGGACCTCTGTCTTTTGACCCGATGCCCCCATGGACCTCTGTCTACAGAACTGATGCCTTCACGGACCTCTGTCTTTTGACCCGATGCCCCCACGACCTCTGTCTTTAGACCCGATGGCCCCAGAGACCTCTGTCTGCAGACCCGATGTGACCAAAGATCTCTGTCTGTATACCCAATGCCCTCACAGACCTCTGTCTGCAGACCCGATGCACCACAGACCTCTATCTGCAGACCCGTTGCCCACACAGACCTCTGTGTGCAAACCCGATGACCCACATATTTATCTCTGTAGTCGTGATGCCCCTTAGACCTCTGTCAGCAGACACGATGAACCCACAGACAATATGTCTCCAGACTGGATGCCCCCAAAGACCTATGTCTGCAGACAGGATGCCCCCACAGACCTCTGTCTGCAGACCCGATGCCCCCTGCAGAACTCTGTCTGAAGACCCAATGCCCTCGCAGACTCTGTCTACAGACCAGATGCCCCGGGAGACCTCTGTCTACAGACCAGAAGCCCATATAGACCACTGTGTGCAGACCGGATGCCGACAGCGGTCGTCGGTCTGCAGACCCGATGCGCCCTCAGAGCTCTGTCTGCAGACCCGATGCCCACGCAGACCTCTGTCTCCAAAAGCGATGGCCCCACAGACCTCAGTCTGCGGACCCGATGTCCTTACAGAACTCTGTCTGCAGTACCAATGTCCCACACACCTTTGTCTGCAGACCCGATGCCCCCACAAACCTTTGTTTGCAGACCCGTTGCAGCTCAGACCTCTGTCTGCAGACTCGATGCCCCCGCAGACTCTGTCTGAGACCATACCCCTGCAGACCTCTTTCTCCATACTCAATGTCCTCACAGACCTCATTCTGCAGGCCCGATGACCCCAGCGGACCTCCGTCTGCAGACCCGATGCCCCCACAGACCTCCGTCTGCAGACCCGATGCCACCACACACCTCTGTCTGAAGACCCAATGCCATCACAGACCTCTGTCTGCAGACCCGATGCCACCACAGACCTCTATCTGCAGACCCGTTGCCCACACAGACCTCTGTGTGCAAACCCGATGACCCACATATTTATCTCTGTAGACGTGATGCCCCTTAGACCTCTGTCGGCAGACACGATGCCCCCACAGACAATCTGTCTGCAGACTGGATGCCCTCAGCGGACCTTTGTCTACAGAACTGATGCCTCCATGAACCTCTGTCCGCAGACTCGATGCCCGCATGGACCTCTGTCTACAGAACTGATGCCTCCATGGACCTCTGTCTTCATACCCGATGCCCCCAGAGGCCTCTGTCTGCCGACCCGATGCCCCCACAGACCTCCGTCTGCAGACCCGATGCCACCACACACCTCTGTCTGAAGACCCAATGCCATCACAGACCTCTGTCTGCAGACCCGATGCCACCACAGACCTCTATCTGCAGACCCGTTGCCCACACAGACCTCTGTGTGCAAACCCGATGACCCACATATTTATCTCTGTAGACGTGATGCCCCTTAGACCTCTGTCGGCAGACACGATGCCCCCACAGACAATCTGTCTGCAGACTGGATGCCCTCAGCGGACCTTTGTCTACAGAACTGATGCCTCCATGAACCTCTGTCCGCAGACTCGATGCCCGCATGGACCTCTGTCTACAGAACTGATGCCTCCATGGACCTCTGTCTTCATACCCGATGCCCCCAGAGGCCTCTGTCTGCCGACCCGATGCCCCCAGAGGACCTCTGTATGCAGAACCGATGCTCCCAATGACCACTGTCTGATGTGGGAGTGTCATATATCAATCTATTGATTTCATTGGATAAGCAATAAATAAACTGCTTGGCCCAATTGGTTAGAACATAGGTGGGAGGAGTAAACAGAATAGTATACGGACAGGAAGAGGAAGTGAGCTCAGAGAGAAGCACGCAGCTCCGCTCAGAGACAGCAGCCTCCTGTCTAGCGGGCAGACAGGATGGCCCAGCTCTCTGAGGCACGCACGCAATGAAGCTCCGACCGACCCAAGATGGACGTAGGCTAGAATCTCCCCGGTAAGCGCACCTTGAGTGTTATACAGATTATCAGAAATGGGCTAGTCCAGGTGCAAGAGCTAGCCAATAAGAGGCTGGAACTAATGGGCCAGGCAGTGATTAAATCAATACAGTTTGTGTGTTGTTATTTTGGGCATAAGCTAGCCAGGCGACCGGGGTGTTGGGGACACAAACCCCGACGCCTCAATTACAACAGATGGCTGCCCAACGTGTGGACAACTGAATCCACAGAAAGTCTGAGAAAGCTTGGGAAAGAGTGAAGCATGTTTTCTTGGTAGCAGCAGTTTCTCGGTTCTGCTCTGCTTGCTAGAGGGAAGCAAGCGCTCTCAGCTAAGAGAGCTTTCCTGACTCAGCTTTAGCTGCAAAGCCTTGCAGCTCTTTTAAGAGGTCCTGCCACAAAACACTTAAACGTTGTGGACGAAAAGCTGAACGCATGGTTTTCGGTTTTCAGCCGTAGCAGGAAAAAAGCTCCGCTGTTTAAAAATGCCGGCTTTCTGGGCCATCCTGCCAGGGCAAACTCTGACTGTTTGAGGCAGGAGGGCAGACTACAGAGAAAGGACTTGAGTGTTGTCTGTTGCAGCTTAATTGCTGGCAGGGACCTTGAAACACTGTAGACTTGTGGCACTGAACACGGCTCTGGCCGGTACCTTAGTCACAAGGTTGGAATGGCAGAAAGTTAAGGAATGGACTGGAACTAGCTGGCAAAGCCACGCCTTTAGTCCTACTGAGATTGCTTGGTAAATTAAAGACCTATGTGGTCAGAAAAACAGAGAGAGATACAGTAAAAAGAGATTCAAAGATAAAGAAAATGTTTAAATGGTTTACACTGTGTTAAAAATATATGCAAGTTAAAAGTAAGTTCTTAAAAGTAAAAAATAAGGAAGAAAAAGAGAAGTTGGTTGTGGTAGTACACGCCTTTAATCCCAACACTTGGGATGCAGAGGGAGATTGACCTCTGTGACTTCAAACTGTGGTAGCACACGCCTTTAATCCCAGTGCCTAGAAGGCAGAGACAAACAGATCTCCGTGAGTTCAAGGTGTAGTATCATAAGCCTTTAATCCCAGTGCCTGGGAGGCAGAGACAGGCGGATCTCTGAGAGTTTAAGAACAGCCTGGTCTACAGTGTCCAGGTCAAAAAAGCAAAAAGTTAAAAGTAAAAATAAATGAAATAGAGGTTAAAATAAAGCGCACAAAGATGGAAAATACACAGAGAATCTTGATACTGTATGCTATTATGCTCTCTTTGAATTGTTTGAATGCTGAGGAAGGAGCAAGAGCTGCCAAAAGATATTTGATTATAAATGCTACAGACAGAATCTGTCTGTAGACCATACTCCCGCAAACCTCTGTCTCCATACTCAATGTCCCCACAGACCTCAGTCTGCAGACCCGATGACCACAGTGGACCTCCGTCTGCAGACCCGATGCCCCCGCAGACCTCCGTCTACACACCGGATGCCCCTACAGACCTCTGTATGCAGACTCGATGCCACCACAGACCTCTGTCTGCAGACCGGATGCCCCCAGAGTCCTCTTTTCTGAGACCCCATGCCCCTAGAGACCTCTATCTTGAGACCCGATACCCCCAGAGACCTCTGTCTGTAGAACAGATGCCTATACAGACCTCTGTTTGCAGACCCGATGAACCCAGAGTCCTCTGTCTTGAGACCCGATACACACAGAGACCACTGTCTGCAGAACCAATGACTCTACAGACCTCTGTCTGCACACCCGATGACCCCAGTGGACCTCCGTCTGCAGACCCGAAGTCCCCGCAGACCTCTGTCTGCAGACCGGATGCCCCCACACACCTCTGTATGCAGACTCGATGCGACCACAGACCTCTGTCTGCAGACCGGATGCCCCCAGAGTCCTCTGTTCTGAGACCCGATGCCCCTAGAGACTTCTATCTTGAGACCCGATACCCCCAAAGACCTCTGTCTATTGAACAGATGCATCTACAGACCTCTGTTTGCAGACCCGATGAACCCAGAGTCCTCTGTCTTGAGACCTGATGCCCCAGAGTCCTCTGTCTTGAGACCCGATGCCCCAGAGACCTTTGTCTTGAGATCCGATACCCCCAGAAACCTCTGTCTGCAGAACCGATGACTCTACAGACCTCTGTCTGCAGACCCGATGAACCCAGAGACCTCTGTCTGCAGACACGATGCCCCCACAGACCTCTGTCTGCCGACCCGATGCCCCCACAGACCATTGTTTGCATACCCCATGCCCTTTTGATCTCTGTCAGCAGACCCGATTCCACCACAGAACATGAGTCTGCAGACCCGATGACCCACAGACATCTCTTGGCAGACTGATGCCCCCACAGACCTCTCTCTGCAGACCTGATTTCCCCACTGAACACTGTATGCAGACCTGATGCCCCCAGAGACTCTGTCTGTCCACCAGTTGTTCCCGCAGACCTCTGTCTCCAAACCTGATGCACCCATAGACATCTGTCTGCAGACCTGATGCCAACAGTGGTGGTCTCTCTGCAGACCGGATGCCCAGGCAAATTTGTCTGTAGACCATACCCCCACAAACCTCTGTCTCCATACTCAATGTCCCCACAGACCTCAGTCTGCAGACGCGATGACCCCAGTGGACCTCCGTCTGCAGACCAGATACCCCCAGCGGACCTCTTTCTGCAGACACGATGCCACCATAGACCTCTGTCTACAGACCCGATGCCACAACAAACCTCTTTCTGCAGACCCGATGAACCCACAGACCTCTGTCTGCAGACCAGATGCCCCCAGCGCACCTCTGTCTGCAGACCCGATGCCCCCACAGACCACTCTCTGCAGAAACGATGCCCCACAGATCCTCTGTCTGCAGAACGAATGTCCCCAGCGGACCTCTGTCTGCAGACCCGATGTACCCACAGACCTCTCTCTGCAGAAACGATGCCACACAGACCCTCTGTCTGCAGAACCGATGTCCCCAGCGGACATCTGTCTGCAGACCCGATGCCCCCACAGACCTTTCTCTGCAGAAACGATGCCCCACAGACCCTCTGTCTGCAGACCCGATGACCCCACAGACCTCTGTCGGCAGACCCGATGCCCACACAGACCTCTGTCTGCAGACCTGATGCCCCTACAGACCTCTGTCTGCAGACCAGATGCCCCCAGCTTACCTCTGTCTGCAGACGCGATGCCCTCACACTCCCCTGTCTGCAGACCCGATTCCACCAGAGACCTCTGTCTCCAGAACCGATGCCATAACAAACCTCACTCTGCAGACCCGATGACTCCAGAGACCACTGTATGCAGACCTGATGCCCATACAGACCTCTGTCTGCAGACCAGATGCCCACAGGACACCAGTATCTGCATACCCGATGCCCCAACATACCATTGTCTGCAGACCCGATGCCCCCAGCTTACCTCTGTCTGCAGATGTGATGCCCTCACACTCCCCTGTCTGCAGATGATGCCCCCACTGACCGCTGTATGCAGACCTGATGCCCCCGCACACTCTGTCTGTTGACCAGATGTACCTGCAGACCTCTGTCTCCAAACCTGATGCACCCATAGACCTCTGTCTGCAGACCTCATGCCCTCAGCAGACATCTGTGTGCAGACCCGAAGCCCCCACAGACCTCCTTCTGCTGAACGGATGCCCCTACAGACCTCTGTCTGCAGAACTCATGCCCCCACGGACCTCTGTCTGTAGACCAGATACCCCCACAGACCTCTGTCTGCAGACCCGATGCCCCCAGCAGACCTACAAATGCAGACCCAATGCCCCCACAGACCTCTATCTGCAGACCGGATGCCCCTACAGACCTCTTTCTGCAGAACAAATGCCCCTACCGGACTTCTGTCTACAGAGCCGTTGCACCCACAGACTTTTTTCTGCAGACCCGATGCCCCCAGCTTACCTCTGTCTGCAAATGCGGTGCCCTCACACTCCCCTGTCTGCAGACCTGATGCCCCCACTGACCGCTGTATGCAGACCTGATGCCCCCGCAGACTCTGTCTGTTGACCAGATGTCCCCGCAGAACTCTGTCTCCAAACCTGATGCACCCATAGACCTCTGTCTGCAGACCCGATGCCAACAGTGGTCATCTGTCTGCAGACTGGATGCCCCCGCAGAATCTGTCTGTAGACCATACCCCCGCAAACCTCTGTCTCCATACTCAATGTCCCCACAGACCTCAGTCTGCAGACCCGATGACCACAGTGGACCTCCGTCTGCAGACCCGATGCCCCCGCAGACCTCCGTCTACACACCGGATGCCCCTACAGACCTCTGTATGCAGACTCGATGCTACCACAGACCTCTGTCTGCAGACCGGATGCCCCCAGAGTCCTCTTTTCTGAGACCCCATGCCCCTAGAAACCTCTATCTTGAGACCCGATACCCCCAGAGACCTCTGTCTGTAGAACAGATGCCTATACAGACCTCTGTTTGCAGACCCGATGAACCCAGAGTCCTCTGTCTTGAGACCCGATGCCCCCAGAGACCTCTGTCTTGAGACCCGATACCCACAGAGACCACTGTCTGCAGAACCAATGACTCTACAGACCTCTGTCTGCACACCCGATGACCCCAGTGGACCTCCGTCTGCAGAACCGATGCCCCCGCAGACCTCTGTCTGCAGACCGGATGCCCCCACACACCTCTGTATGCAGACTCGATGCGACCACAGACCTCTGTCTGCAGACCGGATGCCCCCAGAGTCCTCTGTTCTGAGACCCGATGCCCCCTAGAGACTTTTATCTTGAGACCCGATACCCCCAGAGACCTCTGTCTATAGAACAGATGCATCTACAGACCTCTGTTTGCAGACCCGATGAACCCAGAGTCCTCTGTCTTGAGACCCGATGCCCCAGAGACCTCTGTCTTGAGATCCGATACCCCCAGAAACCTCTGTCTGCAGAACCGATGACTCTACAGACCTCTGTCTGCAGACCCGATGAACCCAGAGACCTCTGTCTGCAGACACGATGCCCCCACAGACCTCTGTCTGCCGACCCGATGCCCCCACAGACCATTGTTTGCATACCCCATGCCCTTTTGATCTCTGTCAGCAGACCCGATTCCCCCACAGAACATGAGTCTGCAGACCCGATGACCCACAGACATCTCTTGGCAGACTGATGCCCCCACAGACCTCTCTCTGCAGACCTGATGCCACACAGACACTGTCTGTTGAACGGATGCCGCCACAGAACTCTGTCTGCAGAAACAATGACAGCACAGATACCCATCTGCAGACCCGATGCCCCGAAAGACCTATGTCGGCAGACCCACTGACCCCAGCAGACATCTGTCTGCAGACCCGATGCCTGCAAGGCTCTGTCTGCAGACCTGATGCCCCCAATGACCGCTGTATGCAGACCCAATGCCCCCGCAGACTCAGTCTCTTGACCAGATGTCCCCGCAGACCTATGTCTCCTAACACATAGACCTCTGTCTGCAGACCCGATGTCGACAGTGGTTGTCTGTCTGCAGACCAGATGCCCACGCAGACCTCTGTCTCCATACTCAATGCCCCCACAGACCTCAGTCTGTGCACCCCATGTCCCCACAGAGCTCTGTCTGCAGTACCGATGCCCACAAAGACCTCTGTCTGCAGACCCGATGCCCCCACAGACCTTTGTTTGCAGACCCGATGCCGCCCAGACCTCTGTCTGCAGACCCGATGCCCCCACATACCTCTGTCTGCAGACCTGATGCCCAAACAAACCTCTTTCTGCAGACTCGAATCCACCACAGACCACTGTCTGCAGAATCCATGCCACCAGAGACCTCTGTCTGCATACCTGATTTCCCCACTGAACACTGTATGCAGACCCGATGCCCCCAGAGACTCTGTCTGTCGACCAGTTGTTCCCGCAGACCTCTGTCTCCAAACCTGATGCACCCATAGACATCTGTCTGCAGACCTGATGCCAACAGTGGTCGTCTCTCTGCAGACCGGATACCCAGGCAAATTTGTCTGTAGACCATACCCCCACAAACCTCTGTCTCCATACTCAATGTCGCCACAGACCTCAGTCTGCAGACGCGATGACCACAGTGGACCTCCGTCTGCAGACCCGATGCCCCCACAAATCTCTGTCTGCAGACACAGAGCCCCCACAAACCTCTTTCTGCAGACCGAATGCCCCCACAGACGTCTGTCTGCAGAACCGATGCCCCCAGCGGACCTCTTTCTGCAGACACGATGCCACCATAGACCTCTGTCTACAGACCCGATGCCACCACAAACCTCTTTCTGCAGACCCGATGAACCCACAGACCTCTGTCTGCAGACCAGATGCCCCCAGCGCACCTCTGTCTGCAGACCCGATGCCCCCACAGACCACTCTCTGCAGAAACGATGCCCCACAGATCCTCTGTCTGCAGAACGGATGTCCCCAGCGGACCTCTGTCTGCAGACCCGATGTACCCACAGACCTCTCTCTGCAGAAACGATGCCACAAAAACCCTCTGTCTGCAGAACCGATGTCCCCAGCGGACATCTGTCTGCAGACCCAATGCCCCCACAGACCTTTCTCTGCAGAAACGATGCCCCACAGACCCTCTGTCTGCAGACCCGATGACCCCACAGACCTCTGTCGGCAGACCCGATGCCCACACAGACCTCTGTCTGCAGACCTGATGCCCCTACAGACCTCTGTCTGCAGACCAGATGCCCCCAGCTTACCTCTGTCTGCAGACGCGATGCCCTCACACTCCCCTGTCTGCAGACCCGATTCCACCAGAGACCTCTGTCTCCAGAACCGATGCCATAACAAACCTCACTCTGCAGACCCGATGACTCCAGAGACCACTGTATGCAGACCTGATGCCCATACAGACCTCTGTCTGCAGACCAGATGCCCCCAGGACACCAGTATCTGCATACCCGATGCCCCAACATACCATTGTCTGCAGACCCGATGCCCCCAGCTTACCTCTGTCTGCAGATGTGATGCCCTCACACTCCCCTGTCTGCAGATGATGCCCCCACTGACCGCTGTATGCAGACCTGATGACCCCGCACACTCTGTCTGTTGACCAGATGTACCCGCAGACCTCTGTCTCCAAACCTGATGCAACTATAGACCTCTGTCTGCAGACCTCATGCCCTCAGCAGACATCTGTGTGCAGACCCGAAGCCCCCACAGACCTCCTTCTGCTGAACGGATGCCCCTACAGACCTCTGTCTGCAGAACTCATGCCCCCACGGACCTCTGTCTGTAGACCAGATACCCCACAGACCTCTGTCTGCAGACCCGATGCCCCCAGCAGACCTAAAAATGCAGACCCAATGCCCCCACAGACCTCTATCTGCAGACCGGATGCCCCTAAAGACCTCTTTCTGCAGAACAAATGCCCCTACCGGACTTCTGTCTACAGAGCCGTTGCACCCACAGACTTTTTTCTGCAGACCCGATGCCCCCAGCTTACCTCTGTCTGCAAATGCGGTGCCCTCACACTCCCCTGTCTGCAGACCTGATGCCCCCACTGACCGCTGTATGCAGACCTGATGCCCCCGCAGACTCTGTCTGTTGACCAGATGTGCCCGCAGAACTCTGTCTCCAAACCTGATGCACCCATAGACCTCTGTCTGCAGACCCGATGCCAACAGTGGTCATCTGTCTGCAGACTGGATGCCCCCGCAGAATCTGTCTGTAGACCATACCCCCGCAAACCTCTGTCTCCATACTCAATGTCCCCACAGACCTCAGTCTGCAGACCCGATGACCCCAGTGGACCTCCGTCTGCAGACCCGATGCCCCCGCAGACCTCCGTCTACACACCGGATGCCCCTACAGACCTCTGTATGCAGACTCGATGCTACCACAGACCTCTGTCTGCAGACCGGATGCCCCCAGAGTCCTCTTTTCTGAGACCCCATGCCCCTAGAAACCTCTATCTTGAGACCCGATACCCCCAGAGACCTCTGTCTGTAGAACAGATGCCTATACAGACCTCTGTTTGCAGACCCGATGAACCCAGAGTCCTCTGTCTTGAGACCCGATGCCCCCAGAGACCTCTGTCTTGAGACCCGATACCCACAGAGACCACTGTCTGCAGAACCAATGACTCTACAGACCTCTGTCTGCACACCCGATGACCCCAGTGGACCTCCGTCTGCAGACCCGATGCCCCCGCAGACCTCTGTCTGCAGACCGGATGCCCCCACACACCTCTGTATGCAGACTCGATGCGACCACAGACCTCTGTCTGCAGACCGGATGCCCCCAGAGTCCTCTGTTCTGAGACCCGATGCCCCTAGAGACTTTTATCTTGAGACCCGATACCCCCAGAGACCTCTGTCTATAGAACAGATGCATCTACAGACCTCTGTTTGCAGACCTGATGAACCCAGAGTCCTCTGTCTTGAGACCCGATGCCCCAGAGACCTCTGTCTTGAGATCCGATACCCCCAGAAACCTCTGTCTGCAGAACCGATGACTCTACAGACCTCTGTCTGCAGACCCGATGAACCCAGAGACCTCTGTCTGCAGACACGATGCCCCCACAGACCTCTGTCTGCCGACCCGATGCCCCCACAGACCATTGTTTGCATACCCCATGCCCTTTTGATCTCTGTCAGCAGACCCGATTCCCCCACAGAACATGAGTCTGCAGACCCGATGACCCGCAGACATCTCTTGGCAGACTGATGCCCCCACAGACCTCTCTCTGCAGACCTGATGCCACACAGACACTGTCTGTTGAACGGATGCCGCCACAGAACTCTGTCTGCAGAAACAATGACAGCACAGACACCCATCTGCAGACCCGATGCCCCGAAAGACCTATGTCGGCAGACCCACTGACCCCAGCAGACATCTGTCTGCAGACCCGATGCCTGCAAAGACTCTGTCTGCAGACCTGATGCCCCCAATGACCGCTGTATGCAGACCCAATGCCCCCGCAGACTCAGTCTCTTGACCAGATGTCCCCGCAGACCTATGTCTCCTAACACATAGACCTCTGTCTGCAGACCCGATGTCGACAGTGGTTGTCTGTCTGCAGACCAGATGCCCACGCAGACCTCTGTCTCCATACTCAATGCCCCCACAGACCTCAGTCTGTGCACCCCATGTCCCCACAGAGCTCTGTCTGCAGTACCGATGCCCACAAAGACCTCTGTCTGCAGACCCGATGCCCCCACAGACCTTTGTTTGCAGACCCGATGCCGCCCAGACCTCTGTCTGCAGACCCGATGCCCCCACATACCTCTGTCTGCAGACCTGATGCCCAAACAAACCTCTTTCTGCAGACTCGAATCCACCACAGACCACTGTCTGCAGAATCCATGCCACCAGAGACCTCTGTCTGCAGACCTGATTTCCCCACTGAACACTGTATGCAGACCCGATGCCCCCAGAGACTCTGTCTGTCGACCAGTTGTTCCCGCAGACCTCTGTCTCCAAACCTGATGCACCCATAGACATCTGTCTGCAGACCTGATGCCAACAGTGGTCGTCTCTCTGCAGACCGGATGCCCAGGCAAATTTGTCTGTAGACCATACCCCCACAAACCTCTGTCTCCATACTCAATGTCCCCACAGACCTCAGTCTGCAGACGCGATGACCCCAGTGGACCTCCGTCTGCAGACCCGATGCCCCCACAAATCTCTGTCTGCAGACAGAGAGCCCCCACAAACCTCTTTCTGCAGACCGAATGCCCCCACAGACATCTGTCTGCAGAACCGATGCCCCCAGCGGACCTCTTTCTGCAGACACGATGCCACCATAGAACTCTGTCTGCAGACCCGATGCCCCCACATACCTCTGTCTGCAGACCTGATGCCCAAACAAACCTCTTTCTGAAGACTCGAATCCACCACAGACCACTGTCTGCAGAATCCATGCCACCAGAGACCTCTGTCTGCAGACCTGATTTCCCCACTGAACACTGTATGCAGACCCGATGCCCCCACAAACCTCTGTCTGCAGACACAGAGCCCCCACAAACCTCTTTCTGCAGACCGAATGCCCCCACAGACGTCTGTCTGCAGACCCGATGCCCCCAGCAGACCTCTTTCTGCAGACACGATGCCACCATAGACCTCTGTCTACAGACCCGATGCCACCACAAACCTCTTTCTGCAGACCCGATGAACCCACAGACCTCTGTCTGCAGACCAGATGCCCCCAGCACACCTCTGTCTGCAGACCCGATGCCCCCACAGACCACTCTCTGCAGAAACGATGCCCCACACATCCTATGTCTGCAGAACGGATGTCCCCAGCAGACCTCTGTCTGCAGACCCGATGTACCCACAGACCTCTCTCTGCAGAAACGATGCCACACAGACCCTCTGTCTGCAGAACCGATGTCCCCAGCGGACATCTGTCTGCAGACCCGATGCCCCCACAGACCTTTCTCTGCAGAAACGATGCCCCACAGACCCTCTGTCTGCAGACCTGATGACCCCACAGACCTCTGTCGGCAGACCCGATGCCCACACAGACCTCTGTCTGCAGACCTGATGCCCCTACAGACCTCTGTCTGCAGACCAGATGCCCCCAGCTTACCTCTGTCTGCAGACGCGATGCCCTCACACTCCCCTGTCTGCAGACCCGATTCCACCAGAGACCTCTGTCTCCAGAACCTATGCCATAACAAACCTCACTCTGCAGACCCGATGACTCCAGAGACCACTGTATGCAGACCTGATGCCCATACAGACCTCTGTCTCCAGACCAGATGCCCCCAGGACACCAGTATCTGCATACCCGATGCCCCAACAGACCATTGTCTGCAGACCCGATGCCCCCAGCTTACCTCTGTCTGCAGATGTGATGCCCTCACACTCCCCTGTCTGCAGATGATGCCCCCACTGACCGCTGTATGCAGACCTGATGCCCCCGCACACTCTGTCTGTTGACCAGATGTACCCGCAGACCTCTGTCTCCAAACCTGATGCACCCATAGACCTCTGTCTGCAGACCTCATGCCCTCAGCAGACATCCGTGTGCAGACCCGAAGCCCCCAAAGACCTCTGTCTGCAGAACGGATGCCCCTACAGACATCTGTCTCCAGACCCGATGCCCCCACAGACCTCTGTCTGCAGACTGGATGCCCCTACAGACATCTGTCTGTAGACCCGATGCCGCCACAGACCTCTGTCTCCAAACCTGATGCACCCATAGACCTCTGTCTGCAGACCTCATGCCCTCAGCAGACATCTGTGTGCAGACCCGAAACCCCCACAGACCTCCTTCTGCTGAACGGATGCCCCTACAGACCTCTGTCTGCAGAACTCATGCCCCCACGGACCTCTGTCTGTAGACCAGATACCCACACAGACCTCTGTTTGCAGACCCGATGCCCCCACAGAAATCTGTTTGCAGACCCGATTCACCCATAGACCTCTGTCTGCAGACCCGATGCCCCCACAAACCATTGTTTGCAGACCTGTTGCAGCCCAAACCTCTCTCTGCAGACTCGATTCCCATGCAGACTCTGTCTGCAGACCATACCCCCGCAGACCTCTGTCTCCATACTCAATGTCCTCACAGACCTCAGTCTGCAGGCCCGATGACCCCAGCGGACCTCCGTGTGCAGACCCAATACCCCCACAGACCTCTGTCTGCAGACCCTATGCCCCCAGAGGACCTCCGTCTGCAGACCCGATGCCTCAATAGGCCCTCTGTCTGCATACTCGATGCCCGCACAGACCTCTGTCTGCAGAACCGATGCCTCCACATACCTCTGTCTCCAGAACCAATGCCATGACAAACCTCACTCTGTAGACCTGATGACCCCAGAGACCGCTGTATGGAGACCTATGCCCCGACAGATCTCTGTCTGCAGACCAGACGCCCCCAGTACACAACTATCTGCATACCCGATGCCCCCACAGACCTTTATCTGCAGACCCGATGCCCCCAGCTTACCTCTGTCTGCAAATGCGTTGCCCTCACACTCCCTTGTCTGCAGACCTGATGACCCCACTGACCGCTGTATGCAGACCTGATGCCCCCCGCAGACTCTGTCTGTTGACCAGATGTCCCTGCAGACCTCTGTCTCCAAACCTGATGCAGCCATAGACCTCTGTCTGCAGACCTGAGGCCAACAGTAGTCATCTCTCTGCAGACCGGATGCCCCGGCAGAATTTGTCTGTAGACCATACCACCGCAAACCTCTGTCTCCATACTCAATGTTCCCACAGATCTCAGTCTGCAGACGCGATGACCCGAGAGGACCTCCGTCTGCAGACCCGATGCCCCCACAGACCTCCGTCTGCAGACACTAAGCCCCCCACAAACCTCTTTCTGCAGACCGAATGCCCCCAAAGACGTCTGTCTGCAGACCCGATGCCCCCAGCGGACCTCCGTCTGCAGACACGATGCCACCATAGACCTCTGTCTGTAGACCCGATGCCACCACAAACCACTTTCTGCAGACCCGATGAACCCACAGACCTCTGTCTGCATACAAGATGCCCCCAGCGCACCTCTGTCTGCAGACCCGATGACCCACAGACATCTCTTGGCAGACTGATGCTCCCACAGACCTCTCTCTGCAGACCTGATGCCCCACAGACACTGTCTGTTGAACGGATGCCCCCACAGAACTCTGTCTGCAGAAACAATGACAGCACAGACACCTATCTGCAGACCCGATGCCCCGAAAGACCTCAGGCGGCAGACCCACTGCCCCCAGCAGACCTCTGTCTGAAGACCCGATGCCGCAGACCTATGTCTCCTAACCCATAGACCTCTGTCTACACACCCGATGTCGACAGTGGTCCTCTGTCTGCAGACCAGATGCCCACAAAGACCTCTGTCTCCATACTCAATGACCCCACAGACCTCAGTCTGCGGACCCGATGTCCCCACAGAGCTCTGTCTGCAGTACCGATGCCCACAAAGACCTCTGTCTGCAGACCCGATGCCCCCACATACCTTTGTTTGCAGACCCGATGCCGCCCAGACCTCTGTCTGCAGACCCGATGCACCCACATACCTCTGTCTGCAGACCTGATGCCCAAACAAACCTCTTTCTGCAGACCCGAAGCCACCACAGACCACTGTCTGCACCCATAGACCTCTGTCTGCAGACCTGATGTCGACAGTGGTCATCTGTCTGCAGAAGAGATGCCCACGCAGACCTCTGTCTCCATACTCGATGCCCCCACAGACCTCAGTCTGCGGACCCGATGTCCCCACAGAGCTCTGTCTGCAGTACCAATGTCCACAAAGTCCTCTGTCTGCAGACCCGATGACTGACCTTTCTTTGCAGACCCGATGCCGCCCGGACCTCTGTCTGCAGACCCGATGCCCCCTGATACCTCTCTCTGCAGACCTGATGCCAAAACGAACCTCTTTCTGCAGAATCCATGCCACCACAAACCTCTTTCTGGAGACCTGATGAACCCACAGACCTCTGTCTGCAGAACAGATGCCCCCAGCGCACCTCTGTCTGCAGACCCGATGCCACCACAGACCTTTCTCTGCAGAAACGATGCCCCACAGTCCCTCTGTCTGCAGACCCGATGACCCCACAGACCTCTGTCGGCAGACCCGATGCCCATACAGACCTCTGTCTGCAGACCTGATGCCCCTACAGACCTCTGTCTGCAGACCAGATGCCCCCAGCTTACCTCTGTCTGCAGACACGATGCCCTCACACTCCCATGTCTGCTGACCCGATTCCTCCACAGACCTCTGTCTCCAGAACCGATGCCATGACAAGCCTCACTCTGCAGACCCGATGACTCCAGAGACAGCTGTATGCACACCTGGTGCCCCTATAGACCTCTGTCTGCATACCAGACGCCCCCAGGACACCACTATCTGCTACCCGATGCCCCAACAGACCTTTGTCTGTACACATGATGCCCCCAGCTTACCTCTGTCTGCAGATGCGATGCCCTCATACTCCCCTGTCTGCAGATGATGCCCCCACTGACCGCTGTATGCAGACCTGATGCCCCCGCAGACTCTGTCTGTTGACCAGATGTCCTCGCAGACCTCTGTCTCCAAACCTGATGCACCCATAGACCTCCGTCTGCAGACCCGATGCCTCAATAGGCCCTCTGTCTGCATACTCGATGCCCGCACAGACCTCTGTCTGCAGAACCGATGCCTCCACATACCTCTGTCTCCAGAACCAATGCCATGACAAACCTCACTCTGTAGACCTGATGACCCCAGAGACCGCTGTATGGAGACCTATGCCCCGACAGATCTCTGTCTGCAGACCAGACGCCCCCAGTACACAACTATCTGCATACCCGATGCCCCCACAGACCTTTATCTGCAGACCCGATGCCCCCAGCTTACCTCTGTCTGCAAATGCGTTGCCCTCACACTCCCTTGTCTGCAGACCTGATGACCCCACTGACCGCTGTATGCAGACCTGATGCCCCCGCAGACTCTGTCTGTTGACCAGATGTCCCTGCAGACCTCTGTCTCCAAACCTGATGCAGCCATAGACCTCTGTCTGCAGACCTGAGGCCAACAGTAGTCATCTCTCTGCAGACCGGATGCCCCGGCAGAATTTGTCTGTAGACCATACCACCGCAAACCTCTGTCTCCATACTCAATGTTCCCACAGATCTCAGTCTGCAGACGCGATGACCCGAGTGGACCTCCGTCTGCAGACCCGATGCCCCCACAGACCTCCGTCTGCAGACACTAAGCCCCCACAAACCTCTTTCTGCAGACCGAATGCCCCCAAAGACGTCTGTCTGCAGACCCGATGCCCCCCAGCGGACCTCCGTCTGCAGACACGATGCCACCATAGACCTCTGTCTGTAGACCCGATGCCACCACAAACCACTTTCTGCAGACCCGATGAACCCACAGACCTCTGTCTGCATACAAGATGCCCCCTGCGCACCTCTGTCTGCAGACCCGATGACCCACAGACATCTCTTGGCAGACTGATGCTCCCACAGACCTCTCTCTGCAGACCTGATGCCCCACAGACACTGTCTGTTGAACGGATGCCCCCACAGAACTCTGTCTGCAGAAACAATGACAGCACAGACACCTATCTGCAGACCCGATGCCCCGAAAGACCTCAGGCGGCAGACCCACTGCCCCCAGCAGACCTCTGTCTGAAGACCCGATGCCGCAGACCTATGTCTCCTAACCCATAGACCTCTGTCTACACACCCGATGTCGACAGTGGTCCTCTGTCTGCAGACCAGATGCCCACGAAGACCTCTGTCTCCATACTCAATGACCCCACAGACCTCAGTCTGCGGACCCGATGTCCCCACAGAGCTCTGTCTGCAGTACCGATGCCCACAAAGACCTCTGTCTGCAGACCCGATGCCCCCACATACCTTTGTTTGCAGACCCGATGCCGCCCAGACCTCTGTCTGCAGACCCGATGCACCCACATACCTCTGTCTGCAGACCTGATGCCCAAACAAACCTCTTTCTGCAGACCCGAAGCCACCACAGACCACTGTCTGCACCCATAGACCTCTGTCTGCAGACCTGATGTCGACAGTGGTCATCTGTCTGCAGAAGAGATGCCCACGCAGACCTCTGTCTCCATACTCGATGCCCCCACAGACCTCAGTCTGCGGACCCGATGTCCCCACAGAGCTCTGTCTGCAGTACCAATGTCCACAAAGTCCTCTGTCTGCAGACCCGATGACTGACCTTTCTTTGCAGACCCGATGCCGCCCCGGACCTCTGTCTGCAGACCCGATGCCCCCTGATACCTCTCTCTGCAGACCTGATGCCAAAACGAACCTCTTTCTGCAGAATCCATGCCACCACAAACCTCTTTCTGGAGACCTGATGAACCCACAGACCTCTGTCTGCAGAACAGATGCCCCCAGCGCACCTCTGTCTGCAGACCCGATGCCACCACAGACCTTTCTCTGCAGAAACGATGCCCCACAGTCCCTCTGTCTGCAGACCCGATGACCCCACAGACCTCTGTCGGCAGACCCGATGCCCATACAGACCTCTGTCTGCAGATCTGATGCCCCTACAGACCTCTGTCTGCAGACCAGATGCCCCCAGCTTACCTCTGTCTGCAGACACGATGCCCTCACACTCCCATGTCTGCTGACCCGATTCCTCCACAGACCTCTGTCTCCAGAACCGATGCCATGACAAGCCTCACTCTGCAGACCCGATGACTCCAGAGACAGCTGTATGCACACCTGGTGCCCCTATAGACCTCTGTCTGCATACCAGACGCCCCCAGGACACCACTATCTGCTACCCGATGCCCCAACAGACCTTTGTCTGTACACATGATGCCCCCAGCTTACCTCTGTCTGCAGATGCGATGCCCTCATACTCCCCTGTCTGCAGATGATGCCCCCACTGACCGCTGTATGCAGACCTGATGCCCCCCGCAGACTCTGTCTGTTGACCAGATGTCCTCGCAGACCTCTGTCTCCAAACCTGATGCACCCATAGACCTCTGTCTGCAGACCTCATGCCCTCAGCAGACATCTGTGTGCAGACCCGAAGCCCCCACAGACCTCTGTCTGCAGACCGCATGCCCCTACACACATGTGTCTGCAGACCCAATGCCCCCACAGAACTCTATCTGCAGACCGGATGCCCCTACAGACCTCTTTCTGCAGACCCGATGCCCCCAGCTTACCTCTGTCTGCAGACCTGATGACCACACATACTTCTGTCTGCTGTCTCGATGCCCCCCACAGACCTCTGTCTGCAGACCCGATGCCCCCAGCGGACCTCTGTCTGCAGACTTGATGCCTCTGTCTCCAGAACCGATGCCATGACAAACCTCACTCTGCAGACCTGATGACCCCAGAGACTGCTGTATGCAGATCTATGCCCCTACAGACCTCTGTCTGCAGACCAGACGCCCCCAGGACACAACTATCTGCATACCCGATGCCCCCACAGACCTTTATCTGCAGACCCGATTCACCCAGCTTACCTCTGTCTGCAAATGCGATGCACTCACACTCCCCTGTCTGCAGACCTGATGCCCCCACTGACAGCTGTATGCAGACCTGATGCTCCCGCAGATTCTGTCTGTTGACCAGATGTTCTCGCAGACCTCTGTTTCCAAACCTGATGCACCCATAGACCTCTGTCTGAAGACCCGATGCCAACAGTGGTCATCTGTCTGCAGACTGGATGCCCCCGCAGAATGGGTCTGTAGACCATACCCCCAAAACGTCTTTCTCCATAGTCAATGTCCCCACAGACCTCAGTCTGCAGAGCCGATGCCCCCACAGACCTCTATCTGCAGACCGGATGCCCCTACAGACCTCTTTCTGCAGACCCAATGCCCCCACCGGACTTCTGTCTACAGACCCGATGCCCCCATCGGACCTCTGTCTGCAGACCCGATGCCCCCCAGGAGACCTCCATCTGCAGACCCGATGCCCCCACAGACCTCTGTCTGCAGACCGGATACCCCTACAGACCTCTTTCTGCAGACCCAATGCCCCTACCGGATTACTGTCTACAGACCTGTTGCACCCACAGACCTTTTTCTGCAGACCTGATGCCCCCAGCTTACCTCTGTCTGCAAATGCGATGCCCTGACACTCCCCTGTCTGCAGACCTGATGCCCTCACTGACCGCTGAATGCAGACCAAATGCCCCTGCAGACTCTGTCTCTCGACCAGATGTCCCCGCAGACCTATGTCTCCTAACCCATAGACCTCTGTCTGCAGACGCGATATCAACAGTGGTTGTCTGTCTGCAGACCAGATGCCCACGCAGACCTCTGTCTCCATACTCAATGCCCCCACAGACCGCAGTCTGAGGACCCGATGTCCTCACAGAGCTCTGTCTGCAGACCAGATGCCCCCAGCGCACCTCTGTCTGCAGACCCGATGCCCCCACAGACCACTCTCTGCAGAAACGATGCCCCACAGACCCTCTGTCTGCAGAACGGATGTCCACAGCGGACATCTGTCTGCAGACCCGATGCCCCCACAGACCTTTCTCTACAGAAACGATGCCCCACAGACCCTCTGTCTGCAGACCCGATGCCCCACAGACCCTCTGTCTGCAGACCCGATGACCCCACAGACCTCTGTCGGCAGACCCGATGCCCCCACAGACCTTTCTCTACAGAAACGATGCCCCACAGACCCTCTGTCTGCAGACCCGATGCCCCACAGACCCTCTGTCTGCAGACCCGATGACCCCACAGACCTCTGTCGGCAGACCCGATGCCCCTACAGACCTCTGTCTGCAGACCAGATGCCCCCAGCTTACCTCTGTCTGCCGACGCGATGCCCTCACACTCCCCTGTCTGCAGACCCGATTCCTCCACAGACCTCTGTCTCCAGAACCGATGCCATGACAAACCTCACTCTGCAGACCCGATGACTCCAGAGACCGCTGTATGCACACCTGATGCCCCTACAGACCTCTGTCTGCAGACCGGATGCCACTACAGACATCTGTCTGCAGACCCGATGCCCCCACAGACCTCTTTCTGCAGACCCGATGCCCCCAGCGGACCTCTGTCTGCAGATCCGATGCCCCCACAAACTTCTTTCTGCAGACCGAATGCCCCCCACAGACGTCTGTCTGCAGACCCAATGCCCCCAGCGGACCTCCGTCTGCAGACACGATGCCACCATAGACCTCTGTCTACAGACCCGATGCCACCACAAACCTCTTTCTGCAGACCCGATGAACCCACAGACCTCTGTCTGCAGACCAGATGACCCCAGTGCACCTCTGTCTGCAGACCCGATGCCCCCACAGACCACTCTCTGCAGAAACGATGCCCCACAGATCCTCTGTCTGCAGAACGGATGTCCCCAGCGGACCTCTGTCTGCAGACCCGATGTACCCACAGACCTCTCTCTGCAGAAACGATGCCCCCACAGACCCTCTGTCTGCAGACCAGATGCCCCCCAGCTTACCTCTGTCTGCAGACGCGATGCCCTCACACTCCCCTGTCTGCAGACCCGATTCCTCCACAGAACTCTGTCTCCAGAACCGATGCCATTACAAACCTCACTCTGCAGACCCGATGACTACAGAGACCACTGTATGCAGACCTGATGCCCATACAGATCTCTGTCTGCAGACCAGATGCCCCCAGGACACCACTATCTGCTACCCGATGCCCCACAGACCTTTGTCTGCAGACCCGATGCCCCCAGCTTACCTCTGTCTGCAGATGCGATGCCCTCACACTCCCCTGTCTGCAGATGATGCCCCCACTGACTGCTGTATGCAGACCTGATGCCCCCGCACACACTGTCTGTTGACCAGATGTCCCCGCAGACCTCTGTCTCCAAACCTGATGCACCCATAGACCTCTGTCTGCAGACCTCATGCCCTCAGCAGACATCTGTGTGCAGACCCGAAGCTCCCACAGACCTCCTTCTGCTCAACGGATGCCCCTACAGACCTCTGTCTGCAGAACTCATGCCCCCACGGACCTCTGTCTGTAGACCAGATATCCCAACAGACCTCTGTCTGCCGACCTAAGGCCCCCAGTGACCTCTCTCTGCAGACCCGTTGCCCACACAGAAATCTGTCTGCAGACCCGATTCACCCATAGACCTCTGTCTGAAGAACCGATGCCCCCACAGACCTCTGTCTGAAGACCGGATGCCCCCAGCGGACCTCTGTCTGCAGACCCGATGCGCCCACGGACCTCTGTCTACAGAACTGATGCCTCCCTGGACCTCTGTCTTCAGACACGATGCACCCACAGACCTCTGTCTGTAGACCCGATGGCCCTAGAGACCTCTGTCTGCATACCCGATGCGGCCACAGACCTCTGTCTGTAGACCCAATGCCCCCACAGACATCTGTCTGCAGACCCGATGCCACCACAGACCTCTGTCTACAGACCCGAGCCCCCACGGACCTCTCTCTGCAGAACCGATGCCCCGAGAGGCCTCTGTCTGCATACTCGATGTACCCACAGACCTCTGTCTGCAGATCCGATGGCCCCAGTGGCCTCTGTATGCAGACCCGATGCCACCACAGACCTTTGTTTGCAGACCTGATGCTGCCCAGACCTCTGTCTGCAGACCCGATTCCCCCCACATACCTCTGTCTGCAGACCTGATGCCCAAACAAACCTCTTTCTGCAGACCCAAAGCCACCAGAGACCACTGTCTGCAGAATCCATGCCACCACAGACCTCTGTCTGCAGACCTGATTTCCCCACTGACCACTGTATGCAGACCCGATGCCCCCACAGACGATGTCTGTCGACCAGATGTTCCCGCAGACCTCTGTCTCCAAACCTGATGCACCCATAGACATCTGTCTGCATACCTGATGCCAACAGTGGTCGTCTCTCTGCAGACCGGATGCCCCGGCAAATTTGTCTATAGACCATACCCCCGCAAACATCTGTCTCCATACTCAATGTCCCCACAGACCTCAGTCTGCAGACGCGATGACCCCAGTGAACCTCTGTCTGCAGACCAGATGCCCCCGGCGCACCTCTGTCTGCAGACCCGATGCACCAACAGACCACTCTTTGCAGAAACGATGCCCCACAGACCCTCTGTCTGCAAATCCGATGTCCCCAGCGGACCTCTGTCTGCAGACCCGATACCCCCACAGACCTCTCTATGCAGAAATGATGCCCCACAGACCCTCTGTCTGCAGAACCGATGTCCCCAGCGGACATCTCTCTGTAGACCCGATGCCCCCACAGACCTTTCTCTGCAGAAACGATGCCCACAGACCTTCTGTCTGCAGAACCAATGACCCCACAGACCAATGTCGGCAGACCCGATGCCCACACAGACCTCTGTCTGCAGACCTGATGCCCCTACAGACCTCTGTCTGCAGACCAGATGCCCCCAGCTTACCTCTGTCTGCAGACGCGATGCCCTCACACTCCCCTGTCTGCAGACCCGATTCCTCCACAGACCTCTGTCTCCAGAACCGATGCCATGACAAACCTCACTCTGCAGACCTGATGACCCAGAGACCGCTGTATGCAGACCTATGCCCCTACAGACCTCTGTCTGCAGACCAGACGCCCCCAGGACACAACTATCTGCATACCCGATGCCCCCACAGACCTCTGTCTGCAGACCCGATGACCCCACACACCTCTGTATGCAGACTCGATGCCACCACAGACCTCTGTCTGCAGACCAGATGCCCCCAGAGTACTCTGTTCTGAGACCCGATGCCCCTAGAGACCTCTATCTTGAGACCCGATACCCCCTGAGACCTCTGTCTGTTAAACAGATGCCTCTACAGACCTCTGTTTGCAGACCCGATGAACCCAGAGCTCTCTGTCTTGAGAACCGATGCCCCCAGAGACCTCTGTCTTAAGAGCCGATACCCCCAGAAACCTCTGTCTGCAGAACCGATGACTCTACAGACCTCTGTCTGCAGACCCGATGCCCCCCACCGGACATCTGTCTGCAGACCCGATGACCCACAGACATCTCTTGGCAGACTGATGCCCCCACAGACCTCTCTCTGCAGACCTGATGCCCCACAGACACTGTCTGTTGAACGGATGCCCCCACAGACCTCTGTCTGCAGACACAATGACAGCACAGACACCTATCTGCAGACCCGATGTCCAGAAAGACCTCTGTTGGCAGACTCACTGCCCCCAGCAGACCTCTGTCTGCAGACTCGATGCCTGCGCAGACTCTGTCTGCAGACTTGATGCCACCAATGACCGCTGTATGCAGACCCAATGCCCCCGCAGACTCTGTCTCTCGACCAGATGTCCCGGCAGACCTATGTCTCCTAACCCATAGACCTCTGTCTGAAGACCCGATGTCGACAGTGGTTGTCTGTCTGCAGACCAGATGCCCACGCAGACCTCTGTCTCCAAACCTGATGCAGCCATAGACCTCTGTCTGCAGACCTCATGCCCTCAGTAGACATCTGTGTGCAGACCCGAAGCCCCCACAAACCTCTGTCTGCAGACCGGATGCCCTACAGACATCTGTCTGCATACCCGATGCCCCCACACACCTCTATCTGCAGACCGGATGCCCCTACAGACCTCTTTCTGCAGACCCGATGCCCCAAGCGGACCTCTGTCTGCAGACCCGATGCCATCCCAGACCTCTGTCTGCAGACTGGATGCCCCCAAAGACCTCTGTATGCAGACTCGATGCCACCACAGACCTCTGTCTGCAGACCCGATGCCCCCAGAGTCCTCTGTCTTGAGACCCGATGCTCCCGGAGACCTCTATCTTGAGACCCGATAATCCCAGAGAACTCTGTCTGCAGAACGGATGCCCCTACAGACCTCTGTCTGCAGACCCGATGCCTCCACAGACCTCTGTCTCCAGAACTGTTGCCATGACAAACCTCACCCTGCAGACCTGATGACCCCAGAGACCGCTGTATGCAGACATATGCCCCTACAGACCTCTCTCTGCAGACGAGAGGCCCCCAGGACACAACTATCTGCATACCAAATGCCCCCACAGACCTCTGTCTACAGACCGGATGCCCCCACACACCTCTGTATGCAGACTCGATGCCACCACAGACCTCTGTCTGCAGACCGGATGCCCCCAGAGTCCTCTTTTCTGAGACCCCATGCCCCTAGAGACCTCTATCTTGAGACCCGAATACTCCCAGAGACCTCTGTCTATAGAACAGATGCATCTACAGACCTCTGTTTGCAGACCCGATGAACCCAGAGTCCTCTGTCTTGAGACCCGATGCCCCAGAGACCTCTGTCTTGAGATCCGATACCCCCAGAAACCTCTGTCTGCAGAACCGATGACTCTACAGACCTCTGTCTGCAGACCCGATGAACCCAGAGACCTCTGTCTGCAGACACGATGCCCCCACAGACTTCTGTCTGCCGACCCGATGCCCCCACAGACCATTGTTTGCATACCAGATGCCCTTTTGATCTCTGTCGGCAGACCCGATGCCCCCACAGAACATCTGTCTGCAGACCCGATGACCCACAGACATCTCTTGGCAGACTGATGCCCCCACAGACCTCTGTCTACAGACCCGAGCTCCCACAGACCTCTGTCTGCAGACCCGATGCCTCCACAGTCCTCTGTCTTGAGACCCGATGCTCCCGGAGACCTCTATCTTGGGACCCGATACTCCCAGAGAACTCTGTCTGCAGAACGGATGCCCCTACAGACCTCTGTCTGCAGACCATGCCCCCGCAGACCTTTGTCTCCATACCCAATGCCCCCAGAGACCTCCGTCTGCAGACCTGATGAACACACATACCTATGTCTGCAGTCTCGATGCCCCCACAAACCTCTGTCTGCAGACCCGATGCCTCCACAGACCTCTGTCTCCAGAACCGATGCCATGACAAACTTCACTCTGCAGAACTGATGACCCCAGAGACCGCTGTATGCAGACCTATGACCCTACAGACCTCTGTCTGCAGAAAAGACGCCCCCAGGACACAACTATCTGAATACCCGATGCCCCCACAGACCTCTGTCTGCAGACCCGATGACCCCAGTGGACCTCCGTCTGCAGACCCGATGCCCACGCAGACCTCTGTCTACAGACCGGATGCCCCCACACACCTCTGTATTCAGACTCGATGTACCACAGACCTCTGTCTGCAGACCGCATGCCCCCAGAGTACTCTGTTCTGAGACCCGATGCCCCTAGAGACCTCGATCTTGAGACCCGATACCCCCTGAGACCTCTGTCTGTTAAACAGATGCCTCTACAGACCTCTGTTTGCAGAAACGATGAACCCAGAGTCCTCTGTCTTGAGACCCGATGCCCCCAGAGACCTCTGTCTTAAGACCCGATACCCCCAGAGACCTCTGTCTGCAGAACCGATGACTCTACAGACCTCTGTCTGCAGACCCGATGAACCCAGAGACCTCTGTCTTGAGACCCGATGCTCCCGGAGACCTCTATCTTGAGACCCGATACCCCCAGAGACCTCTGTCTGCAGAACCAATGACTCTACAGACGTCTGTCTGCAGACCCGATGAACCCAGAGACCTCTGTCTGCAGACACGATGCCCCCACAGACCTCTGTCTGCCGACCCGATGCCCCCACAGACAATTGTTTGCATGCCCGGTGCCCTTTTGATCTCTGTCGGCAGACCCGATGCCCCCCCAGAACATCTGTCTGCAGACCCGATGACCCACAGACATCTCTTGGCAGACTGATGCCCCCACATACCTCTCTCTGCAGACCTGATGCCCCACAGATACTGTCTGTTGAACGGATGCCCCCACAGACCTCTGTCTGCAGACTCGATGCCCCCAGAGGACCTCCCTCTGCAGACCCGATGGCCCAACAGGCCCTCTGTCTGCATACTCGATGCCCTCACAGACCACTGTCTGCAGACCAGATGCCCCCACAGACCTCTGTATGCAGAACCGATGCCTCCACAGACCTCTGTCTGCAGTCACATTGCCCCCAGCGGACCTCTGTCTGAAGACCCGATGCTCCCACAGACCTCTCTCTACAGACAAGATGCACCACAGATCATCAGTCTGCAGACCCGATTCCCCCAGCGGACATCTGTCTGCAGACCTGATGCCCCCACCAACCTCTATCTGCAGACTGATGACCCCACAGACCTCTCTCTGCAGACCTGATGCCATACAAACCCTGTGTTTTGACTGGATGCCCCCACAGTCCTCTGTCTGTAGAATTGATGCCCCCACAGACCTCTGTATGCAGACTCGATGCCTCCACAGACCTCTGTATGCAGACACAATGCCCCCAGCGGACCTTTGTCTGAAGACATGATGCTCCCACAGACATCTCTCAGCACACCCGATGCACCACAGATTATCAGTCTGCAGACCCGATACCCCACGAACCTCTGTCTGCAAACCCGATGCCCCCTCAGACCTCTGTCTGCAGACCTGATGGCAAAAGGGGTCGTCTGTCTGCAGACCCAATGCCCCCACAGACCTCTGTCTGCAGACCCGATGCCCCCACAGACCTCTGTCTGCAGATCTGATGCCAACAGCGGTCATCTGTCTGCAGACCTAATGATCCCACAGACCTCTCTCTGCAGACCCAATGCCCCCACTGGACCTCTGTCTGCAGACCCGATGCCCCCACAGACCTCTGTCTGCAGACCTGATGCGAACAGCGGTCATCTGTCTGCAGACCAAATGCCCTCACAGACCTCTGTCTGCAGACCCGATGCCCCCACTGGACCTCTGTCTGCAGTCCCGATGCCCCCCACAGACTTTTGTCTGCAGACCTGATGCCGCCCAAACCACTGTCTGCAGACCCGATGCCCCCGCAGACTCTGCCTGCAGACCATGCCCCCCGCCAACCTCTGTCTCCATAC
Organism: Microtus obscurus; assembly: GCA_963919715.1. Classification (NCBI taxonomy): domain Eukaryota; kingdom Metazoa; phylum Chordata; class Mammalia; order Rodentia; family Cricetidae; genus Microtus; species Microtus obscurus. The sequence goes on along the minus strand of CAWTZC010001526.1, from coordinate 123,469 downwards.
CCGATGCCCCCACAGACCTCAGTCTGCAGACCTGATGACCCCACATACCTCTGTTTGCAGACTCGATGCCCCCAGGGGACCTCTGTCTGCAGACGCGATGCCATTTCAGACCTGTCTGCAGATTGGATGCCCCCACAGACCTCTGTATGCAGACTCGATGCCACCACAGACCTCTGTCTGCAGACCCGATGCCCCCACAAACCATTGTTTGCAGACCCGTTGCAGCCCAAACCTCTCTCTGCAGACTCGATTCCCATGCAGACTCTGTCTGCAGACCATACCCCCGCAGACCTCTGTCTCCATACTCAATGTCCTCACAGACCTCAGTCTGCAGGCCCGATGACCCCAGCGGACCTCCGTGTGCAGACCCAATACCCCCACAGACCTCTGTCTGCAGACCCTATGCCCCCAGCGGACCTCCGTCTGCAGACCCGATGCCTCAATAGGCCCTCTGTCTGCATACTCGATGCCCGCACAGACCTCTGTCTGCAGAACCGATGCCTCCACATACCTCTGTCTCCAGAACCAATGCCATGACAAACCTCACTCTGTAGACCTGATGACCCCAGAGACCGCTGTATGGAGACCTATGCCCCGACAGATCTCTGTCTGCAGACCAGACGCCCCCAGTACACAACTATCTGCATACCCGATGCCCCCCACAGACCTTTATCTGCAGACCCGATGCCCCCAGCTTACCTCTGTCTGCAAATGCGTTGCCCCTCACACTCCCTTGTCTGCAGACCTGATGACCCCACTGACCGCTGTATGCAGACCTGATGCCCCCGCAGACTCTGTCTGTTGACCAGATGTCCCTGCAGACCTCTGTCTCCAAACCTGATGCAGCCATAGACCTCTGTCTGCAGACCTGAGGCCAACAGTAGTCATCTCTCTGCAGACCGGATGCCCCGGCAGAATTTGTCTGTAGACCATACCACCGCAAACCTCTGTCTCCATACTCAATGTTCCCACAGATCTCAGTCTGCAGACGCGATGACCCGAGTGGACCTCCGTCTGCAGACCCGATGCCCCCACAGACCTCCGTCTGCAGACACTAAGCCCCCACAAACCTCTTTCTGCAGACCGAATGCCCCCAAAGACGTCTGTCTGCAGACCCGATGCCCCCAGCGGACCTCCGTCTGCAGACACGATGCCACCATAGACCTCTGTCTGTAGACCCGATGCCACCACAAACCACTTTCTGCAGACCCGATGAACCCACAGACCTCTGTCTGCATACAAGATGCCCCCAGCGCACCTCTGTCTGCAGACCCGATGACCCACAGACATCTCTTGGCAGACTGATGCTCCCACAGACCTCTCTCTGCAGACCTGATGCCCCACAGACACTGTCTGTTGAACGGATGCCCCCACAGAACTCTGTCTGCAGAAACAATGACAGCACAGACACCTATCTGCAGACCCGATGCCCCGAAAGACCTCAGGCGGCAGACCCACTGCCCCCAGCAGACCTCTGTCTGAAGACCCGATGCCGCAGACCTATGTCTCCTAACCCATAGACCTCTGTCTACACACCCGATGTCGACAGTGGTCCTCTGTCTGCAGACCAGATGCCCACGAAGACCTCTGTCTCCATACTCAATGACCCCACAGACCTCAGTCTGCGGACCCGATGTCCCCACAGAGCTCTGTCTGCAGTACCGATGCCCACAAAGACCTCTGTCTGCAGACCCGATGCCCCCACATACCTTTGTTTGCAGACCCGATGCCGCCCAGACCTCTGTCTGCAGACCCGATGCACCCACATACCTCTGTCTGCAGACCTGATGCCCAAACAAACCTCTTTCTGCAGACCCGAAGCCACCACAGACCACTGTCTGCACCCATAGACCTCTGTCTGCAGACCTGATGTCGACAGTGGTCATCTGTCTGCAGAAGAGATGCCCACGCAGACCTCTGTCTCCATACTCGATGCCCCCACAGACCTCAGTCTGCGGACCCGATGTCCCCACAGAGCTCTGTCTGCAGTACCAATGTCCACAAAGTCCTCTGTCTGCAGACCCGATGACTGACCTTTCTTTGCAGACCCGATGCCGCCCGGACCTCTGTCTGCAGACCCGATGCCCCCTGATACCTCTCTCTGCAGACCTGATGCCAAAACGAACCTCTTTCTGCAGAATCCATGCCACCACAAACCTCTTTCTGGAGACCTGATGAACCCACAGACCTCTGTCTGCAGAACAGATGCCCCCAGCGCACCTCTGTCTGCAGACCCGATGCCACCACAGACCTTTCTCTGCAGAAACGATGCCCCACAGTCCCTCTGTCTGCAGACCCGATGACCCCACAGACCTCTGTCGGCAGACCCGATGCCCATACAGACCTCTGTCTGCAGATCTGATGCCCCTACAGACCTCTGTCTGCAGACCAGATGCCCCCAGCTTACCTCTGTCTGCAGACACGATGCCCCTCACACTCCCATGTCTGCTGACCCGATTCCTCCACAGACCTCTGTCTCCAGAACCGATGCCATGACAAGCCTCACTCTGCAGACCCGATGACTCCAGAGACAGCTGTATGCACACCTGGTGCCCCTATAGACCTCTGTCTGCATACCAGACGCCCCCAGGACACCACTATCTGCTACCCGATGCCCCAACAGACCTTTGTCTGTACACATGATGCCCCCAGCTTACCTCTGTCTGCAGATGCGATGCCCTCATACTCCCCTGTCTGCAGATGATGCCCCCCACTGACCGCTGTATGCAGACCTGATGCCCCCGCAGACTCTGTCTGTTGACCAGATGTCCTCGCAGACCTCTGTCTCCAAACCTGATGCACCCATAGACCTCTGTCTGCAGACCTCATGCCCTCAGCAGACATCTGTGTGCAGACCCGAAGCCCCCACAGACCTCTGTCTGCAGACCGCATGCCCCTACACACATGTGTCTGCAGACCCAATGCCCCCACAGAACTCTATCTGCAGACCGGATGCCCCTACAGACCTCTTTCTGCAGACCCGATGCCCCCAGCTTACCTCTGTCTGCAGACCTGATGACCACACATACTTCTGTCTGCTGTCTCGATGCCCCCACAGACCTCTGTCTGCAGACCCGATGCCCCCAGCGGACCTCTGTCTGCAGACTTGATGCCTCTGTCTCCAGAACCGATGCCATGACAAACCTCACTCTGCAGACCTGATGACCCCAGAGACTGCTGTATGCAGATCTATGCCCCTACAGACCTCTGTCTGCAGACCAGACGCCCCCAGGACACAACTATCTGCATACCCGATGCCCCCACAGACCTTTATCTGCAGACCCGATTCACCCAGCTTACCTCTGTCTGCAAATGCGATGCACTCACACTCCCCTGTCTGCAGACCTGATGCCCCCACTGACAGCTGTATGCAGACCTGATGCTCCCGCAGATTCTGTCTGTTGACCAGATGTTCTCGCAGACCTCTGTTTCCAAACCTGATGCACCCATAGACCTCTGTCTGAAGACCCGATGCCAACAGTGGTCATCTGTCTGCAGACTGGATGCCCCCGCAGAATGGGTCTGTAGACCATACCCCCAAAACGTCTTTCTCCATAGTCAATGTCCCCACAGACCTCAGTCTGCAGAGCCGATGCCCCCACAGACCTCTATCTGCAGACCGGATGCCCCTACAGACCTCTTTCTGCAGACCCAATGCCCCCCACCGGACTTCTGTCTACAGACCCGATGCCCCCATCGGACCTCTGTCTGCAGACCCGATGCCCCCAGGAGACCTCCATCTGCAGACCCGATGCCCCCACAGACCTCTGTCTGCAGACCGGATACCCCTACAGACCTCTTTCTGCAGACCCAATGCCCCTACCGGATTACTGTCTACAGACCTGTTGCACCCACAGACCTTTTTCTGCAGACCTGATGCCCCCAGCTTACCTCTGTCTGCAAATGCGATGCCCTGACACTCCCCTGTCTGCAGACCTGATGCCCTCACTGACCGCTGAATGCAGACCAAATGCCCCTGCAGACTCTGTCTCTCGACCAGATGTCCCCGCAGACCTATGTCTCCTAACCCATAGACCTCTGTCTGCAGACGCGATATCAACAGTGGTTGTCTGTCTGCAGACCAGATGCCCACGCAGACCTCTGTCTCCATACTCAATGCCCCCACAGACCGCAGTCTGAGGACCCGATGTCCTCACAGAGCTCTGTCTGCAGACCAGATGCCCCCAGCGCACCTCTGTCTGCAGACCCGATGCCCCCACAGACCACTCTCTGCAGAAACGATGCCCCACAGACCCTCTGTCTGCAGAACGGATGTCCACAGCGGACATCTGTCTGCAGACCCGATGCCCCCACAGACCTTTCTCTACAGAAACGATGCCCCACAGACCCTCTGTCTGCAGACCCGATGCCCCACAGACCCTCTGTCTGCAGACCCGATGACCCCACAGACCTCTGTCGGCAGACCCGATGCCCCCACAGACCTTTCTCTACAGAAACGATGCCCCACAGACCCTCTGTCTGCAGACCCGATGCCCCACAGACCCTCTGTCTGCAGACCCGATGACCCCACAGACCTCTGTCGGCAGACCCGATGCCCCTACAGACCTCTGTCTGCAGACCAGATGCCCCCAGCTTACCTCTGTCTGCCGACGCGATGCCCTCACACTCCCCTGTCTGCAGACCCGATTCCTCCACAGACCTCTGTCTCCAGAACCGATGCCATGACAAACCTCACTCTGCAGACCCGATGACTCCAGAGACCGCTGTATGCACACCTGATGCCCCTACAGACCTCTGTCTGCAGACCGGATGCCACTACAGACATCTGTCTGCAGACCCGATGCCCCCACAGACCTCTTTCTGCAGACCCGATGCCCCCAGCGGACCTCTGTCTGCAGATCCGATGCCCCCACAAACTTCTTTCTGCAGACCGAATGCCCCCCACAGACGTCTGTCTGCAGACCCAATGCCCCCAGCGGACCTCCGTCTGCAGACCCGATGCCACCATAGACCTCTGTCTACAGACCCGATGCCACCACAAACCTCTTTCTGCAGACCCGATGAACCCACAGACCTCTGTCTGCAGACCCGATGCCCCCACAGACCACTCTCTGCAGAAACGATGCCCCACAGATCCTCTGTCTGCAGAACGGATGTCCCCAGCGGACCTCTGTCTGCAGACCCGATGTACCCACAGACCTCTCTCTGCAGAAACGATGCCCCACAGACCCTCTGTCTGCAGACCAGATGCCCCCCAGCTTACCTCTGTCTGCAGACGCGATGCCCCTCACACTCCCCTGTCTGCAGACCCGATTCCTCCACAGAACTCTGTCTCCAGAACCGATGCCATTACAAACCTCACTCTGCAGACCCGATGACTACAGAGACCACTGTATGCAGACCTGATGCCCATACAGACCTCTGTCTGCAGACCAGATGCCCCCAGGACACCACTATCTGCTACCCGATGCCCCACAGACCTTTGTCTGCAGACCCGATGCCCCCAGCTTACCTCTGTCTGCAGATGCGATGCCCTCACACTCCCCTGTCTGCAGATGATGCCCCCCACTGACTGCTGTATGCAGACCTGATGCCCCCGCACACACTGTCTGTTGACCAGATGTCCCCGCAGACCTCTGTCTCCAAACCTGATGCACCCATAGACCTCTGTCTGCAGACCTCATGCCCTCAGCAGACATCTGTGTGCAGACCCGAAGCTCCCACAGACCTCCTTCTGCTCAACGGATGCCCCTACAGACCTCTGTCTGCAGAACTCATGCCCCCACGGACCTCTGTCTGTAGACCAGATATCCCAACAGACCTCTGTCTGCCGACCTAAGGCCCCCAGTGACCTCTCTCTGCAGACCCGTTGCCCACACAGAAATCTGTCTGCAGACCCGATTCACCCATAGACCTCTGTCTGAAGAACCGATGCCCCCACAGACCTCTGTCTGAAGACCGGATGCCCCCAGCGGACCTCTGTCTGCAGACCCGATGCGCCCACGGACCTCTGTCTACAGAACTGATGCCTCCCTGGACCTCTGTCTTCAGACACGATGCACCCACAGACCTCTGTCTGTAGACCCGATGGCCCTAGAGACCTCTGTCTGCATACCCGATGCGGCCACAGACCTCTGTCTGTAGACCCAATGCCCCCACAGACATCTGTCTGCAGACCCGATGCCACCACAGACCTCTGTCTACAGACCCGAGCCCCCACGGACCTCTCTCTGCAGAACCGATGCCCCGAGAGGCCTCTGTCTGCATACTCGATGTACCCACAGACCTCTGTCTGCAGATCCGATGGCCCCAGTGGCCTCTGTATGCAGACCCGATGCCACCACAGACCTTTGTTTGCAGACCTGATGCTGCCCAGACCTCTGTCTGCAGACCCGATTCCCCCACATACCTCTGTCTGCAGACCTGATGCCCAAACAAACCTCTTTCTGCAGACCCAAAGCCACCAGAGACCACTGTCTGCAGAATCCATGCCACCACAGACCTCTGTCTGCAGACCTGATTTCCCCACTGACCACTGTATGCAGACCCGATGCCCCCCACAGACGATGTCTGTCGACCAGATGTTCCCGCAGACCTCTGTCTCCAAACCTGATGCACCCATAGACATCTGTCTGCATACCTGATGCCAACAGTGGTCGTCTCTCTGCAGACCGGATGCCCCGGCAAATTTGTCTATAGACCATACCCCCCGCAAACATCTGTCTCCATACTCAATGTCCCCACAGACCTCAGTCTGCAGACGCGATGACCCCAGTGAACCTCTGTCTGCAGACCAGATGCCCCCCGGCGCACCTCTGTCTGCAGACCCGATGCACCAACAGACCACTCTTTGCAGAAACGATGCCCCACAGACCCTCTGTCTGCAAATCCGATGTCCCCAGCGGACCTCTGTCTGCAGACCCGATACCCCCACAGACCTCTCTATGCAGAAATGATGCCCCACAGACCCTCTGTCTGCAGAACCGATGTCCCCAGCGGACATCTCTCTGTAGACCCGATGCCCCCACAGACCTTTCTCTGCAGAAACGATGCCCACAGACCTTCTGTCTGCAGAACCAATGACCCCACAGACCAATGTCGGCAGACCCGATGCCCACACAGACCTCTGTCTGCAGACCTGATGCCCCTACAGACCTCTGTCTGCAGACCAGATGCCCCCAGCTTACCTCTGTCTGCAGACGCGATGCCCTCACACTCCCCTGTCTGCAGACCCGATTCCTCCACAGACCTCTGTCTCCAGAACCGATGCCATGACAAACCTCACTCTGCAGACCCGATGACTCCAGAGACCACTGTATGCAGACCTGATGCCCATACAGACCTCTGTCTGCAGACCAGTTGCCCGCAGGACACCACTATCTGCAAACCCGATGCCCCAACACACCATTGTCTGCAGACCCGATGCCCCCAGCTTACCTCTGTCTGCAGATGTGATGCCCCCACTGGACCTCTGTCTGCAGACCCGATGCCCCCACAGACTTTTTTCTGCAGACCCGATGCCCCTACAGACCTCTTTCTGCAGACCCGATGCCCCTACAGACCTCTTTCTGCAGACCCGATGCCCCCACAGACTCTGTCTGCAGACCATGCCACCGCAGACCTCTGTCTCCATACCCAATGCCCCCACAGACCTCAGTCTGCAGACCTGATGTCCCCACATACCTCTGTTTGCAGACTCGATGACCCCGCAGACTCTATCTGCGGACCATGCCACCGCAGACCTCTGTCTCCATACCCAATGCCCCCACAGGCCTCAGTCTGCAGACCTGATGCCCCCACATACCTCTGTTTGCAGACTCGATGCCCCCGCCGACTCTGTCTGCAGACCATGCCACCGCAGACCTCTGTCTCCATACCCAATGCCCCCACAGACCACTGTCTGCAGACCGGATGCCCCCACAGACCTCTGTTAGCAGAATCGATGGCCCCACCGGACATCTGTCTACAGACCCGATGCCCCCAGCGGACCTCTGTCTGCAGACCCGATGCTCCCCGGAGACCTCTATCTTGGGTCCGATACTCCCAGAGAACTCTGTCTGCAGAACGGATGCCCCTACAGACCTCTGTCTGCAGACCCGATGCCTCCGCAGACTTTGTCTGCAGACCATGCCTCCGCAGACCTTTGTCTCCATACCCAATGCCCCCAGAGACCTCTGTCTGCAGACCTGATGAACACACATACCTCTGTCTGCAGTCTCGATGCCCCCACATACCTCTGTCTGCAGACCCGATGCCCCCAGTGGACCACTGTCTGCAGACCCGATGCCTCCACAGACCTCTGTCTCCAGAACCGATGCCATGACAAACCTCACTCTGCAGACCTGATGACCCAGAGACCGCTGTATGCAGACCTATGCCCCTACAGACCTCTGTCTGCAGACCAGACGCCCCCAGGACACAACTATCTGCATACCCGATGCCCCCACAGACCTCTGTCTGCAGACCCGATGACCCCACACACCTCTGTATGCAGACTCGATGCCACCACAGACCTCTGTCTGCAGACCAGATGCCCCCAGAGTACTCTGTTCTGAGACCCGATGCCCCTAGAGACCTCTATCTTGAGACCCGATACCCCTGAGACCTCTGTCTGTTAAACAGATGCCTCTACAGACCTCTGTTTGCAGACCCGATGAACCCAGAGCTCTCTGTCTTGAGAACCGATGCCCCCAGAGACCTCTGTCTTAAGAGCCGATACCCCCAGAAACCTCTGTCTGCAGAACCGATGACTCTACAGACCTCTGTCTGCAGACCCGATGCCCCCACCGGACATCTGTCTGCAGACCCGATGACCCACAGACATCTCTTGGCAGACTGATGCCCCCACAGACCTCTCTCTGCAGACCTGATGCCCCACAGACACTGTCTGTTGAACGGATGCCCCCACAGACCTCTGTCTGCAGACACAATGACAGCACAGACACCTATCTGCAGACCCGATGTCCAGAAAGACCTCTGTTGGCAGACTCACTGCCCCCAGCAGACCTCTGTCTGCAGACTCGATGCCTGCGCAGACTCTGTCTGCAGACTTGATGCCACCAATGACCGCTGTATGCAGACCCAATGCCCCCGCAGACTCTGTCTCTCGACCAGATGTCCCGGCAGACCTATGTCTCCTAACCCATAGACCTCTGTCTGAAGACCCGATGTCGACAGTGGTTGTCTGTCTGCAGACCAGATGCCCACGCAGACCTCTGTCTCCAAACCTGATGCAGCCATAGACCTCTGTCTGCAGACCTCATGCCCTCAGTAGACATCTGTGTGCAGACCCGAAGCCCCCCACAAACCTCTGTCTGCAGACCGGATGCCCTACAGACATCTGTCTGCATACCCGATGCCCCCACACACCTCTATCTGCAGACCGGATGCCCCTACAGACCTCTTTCTGCAGACCCGATGCCCCCAAGCGGACCTCTGTCTGCAGACCCGATGCCATCCCAGACCTCTGTCTGCAGACTGGATGCCCCCAAAGACCTCTGTATGCAGACTCGATGCCACCACAGACCTCTGTCTGCAGACCCGATGCCCCCAGAGTCCTCTGTCTTGAGACCCGATGCTCCCGGAGACCTCTATCTTGAGACCCGATAATCCCAGAGAACTCTGTCTGCAGAACGGATGCCCCTACAGACCTCTGTCTGCAGACCCGATGCCTCCACAGACCTCTGTCTCCAGAACTGTTGCCATGACAAACCTCACCCTGCAGACCTGATGACCCCAGAGACCGCTGTATGCAGACATATGCCCCTACAGACCTCTCTCTGCAGACGAGAGGCCCCCAGGACACAACTATCTGCATACCAAATGCCCCCACAGACCTCTGTCTACAGACCGGATGCCCCCACACACCTCTGTATGCAGACTCGATGCCACCACAGACCTCTGTCTGCAGACCGGATGCCCCCAGAGTCCTCTTTTCTGAGACCCCATGCCCCTAGAGACCTCTATCTTGAGACCCGATACTCCCAGAGACCTCTGTCTATAGAACAGATGCATCTACAGACCTCTGTTTGCAGACCCGATGAACCCAGAGTCCTCTGTCTTGAGACCCGATGCCCCAGAGACCTCTGTCTTGAGATCCGATACCCCCAGAAACCTCTGTCTGCAGAACCGATGACTCTACAGACCTCTGTCTGCAGACCCGATGAACCCAGAGACCTCTGTCTGCAGACACGATGCCCCCACAGACTTCTGTCTGCCGACCCGATGCCCCCACAGACCATTGTTTGCATACCAGATGCCCTTTTGATCTCTGTCGGCAGACCCGATGCCCCCACAGAACATCTGTCTGCAGACCCGATGACCCACAGACATCTCTTGGCAGACTGATGCCCCCACAGACCTCTGTCTACAGACCCGAGCTCCCACAGACCTCTGTCTGCAGACCCGATGCCTCCACAGTCCTCTGTCTTGAGACCCGATGCTCCCGGAGACCTCTATCTTGGGACCCGATACTCCCAGAGAACTCTGTCTGCAGAACGGATGCCCCTACAGACCTCTGTCTGCAGACCATGCCCCCGCAGACCTTTGTCTCCATACCCAATGCCCCCAGAGACCTCCGTCTGCAGACCTGATGAACACACATACCTATGTCTGCAGTCTCGATGCCCCCACAAACCTCTGTCTGCAGACCCGATGCCTCCACAGACCTCTGTCTCCAGAACCGATGCCATGACAAACTTCACTCTGCAGAACTGATGACCCCAGAGACCGCTGTATGCAGACCTATGACCCTACAGACCTCTGTCTGCAGAAAAGACGCCCCCAGGACACAACTATCTGAATACCCGATGCCCCCACAGACCTCTGTCTGCAGACCCGATGACCCCAGTGGACCTCCGTCTGCAGACCCGATGCCCACGCAGACCTCTGTCTACAGACCGGATGCCCCCACACACCTCTGTATTCAGACTCGATGTACCACAGACCTCTGTCTGCAGACCGCATGCCCCCAGAGTACTCTGTTCTGAGACCCGATGCCCCTAGAGACCTCGATCTTGAGACCCGATACCCCCTGAGACCTCTGTCTGTTAAACAGATGCCTCTACAGACCTCTGTTTGCAGAAACGATGAACCCAGAGTCCTCTGTCTTGAGACCCGATGCCCCCAGAGACCTCTGTCTTAAGACCCGATACCCCCAGAGACCTCTGTCTGCAGAACCGATGACTCTACAGACCTCTGTCTGCAGACCCGATGAACCCAGAGACCTCTGTCTTGAGACCCGATGCTCCCGGAGACCTCTATCTTGAGACCCGATACCCCCAGAGACCTCTGTCTGCAGAACCAATGACTCTACAGACGTCTGTCTGCAGACCCGATGAACCCAGAGACCTCTGTCTGCAGACACGATGCCCCCACAGACCTCTGTCTGCCGACCCGATGCCCCCACAGACAATTGTTTGCATGCCCGGTGCCCTTTTGATCTCTGTCGGCAGACCCGATGCCCCCACAGAACATCTGTCTGCAGACCCGATGACCCACAGACATCTCTTGGCAGACTGATGCCCCCACATACCTCTCTCTGCAGACCTGATGCCCCACAGATACTGTCTGTTGAACGGATGCCCCCACAGACCTCTGTCTGCAGACTCGATGCCCCCAGAGGACCTCCCTCTGCAGACCCGATGGCCCAACAGGCCCTCTGTCTGCATACTCGATGCCCTCACAGACCACTGTCTGCAGACCAGATGCCCCCACAGACCTCTGTATGCAGAACCGATGCCTCCACAGACCTCTGTCTGCAGTCACATTGCCCCCAGCGGACCTCTGTCTGAAGACCCGATGCTCCCACAGACCTCTCTCTACAGACAAGATGCACCACAGATCATCAGTCTGCAGACCCGATTCCCCCAGCGGACATCTGTCTGCAGACCTGATGCCCCCACCAACCTCTATCTGCAGACTGATGACCCCACAGACCTCTCTCTGCAGACCTGATGCCATACAAACCCTGTGTTTTGACTGGATGCCCCCACAGTCCTCTGTCTGTAGAATTGATGCCCCCACAGACCTCTGTATGCAGACTCGATGCCTCCACAGACCTCTGTATGCAGACACAATGCCCCCAGCGGACCTTTGTCTGAAGACATGATGCTCCCACAGACATCTCTCAGCACACCCGATGCACCACAGATTATCAGTCTGCAGACCCGATACCCCACGAACCTCTGTCTGCAAACCCGATGCCCCCCTCAGACCTCTGTCTGCAGACCTGATGGCAAAGGGGTCGTCTGTCTGCAGACCCAATGCCCCCACAGACCTCTGTCTGCAGACCCGATGCCCCCACAGACCTCTGTCTGCAGATCTGATGCCAACAGCGGTCATCTGTCTGCAGACCTAATGATCCCACAGACCTCTCTCTGCAGACCCAATGCCCCCACTGGACCTCTGTCTGCAGACCCGATGCCCCCACAGACCTCTGTCTGCAGACCTGATGCGAACAGCGGTCATCTGTCTGCAGACCAAATGCCCTCACAGACCTCTGTCTGCAGACCCGATGCCCCCACTGGACCTCTGTCTGCAGTCCCGATGCCCCCCACAGACTTTTGTCTGCAGACCTGATGCCGCCCAAACCACTGTCTGCAGACCCGATGCCCCCGCAGACTCTGCCTGCAGACCATGCCCCCGCCAACCTCTGTCTCCATACCCGATGCCCCCACAGACCTCAGTCTGCAGACCTGATGACCCCACATACCTCTGTTTGCAGACTCGATGCCCCCAGGGGACCTCTGTCTGCAGACGCGATGCCATTTCAGACCTGTCTGCAGATTGGATGCCCCCACAGACCTCTGTATGCAGACTCGATGCCACCACAGACCTCTGTCTGCAGACCCGATGCCCCCACAAACCATTGTTTGCAGACCCGTTGCAGCCCAAACCTCTCTCTGCAGACTCGATTCCCATGCAGACTCTGTCTGCAGACCATACCCCCGCAGACCTCTGTCTCCATACTCAATGTCCTCACAGACCTCAGTCTGCAGGCCCGATGACCCCAGCGGACCTCCGTGTGCAGACCCAATACCCCCACAGACCTCTGTCTGCAGACCCTATGCCCCCAGCGGACCTCCGTCTGCAGACCCGATGCCTCAATAGGCCCTCTGTCTGCATACTCGATGCCCGCACAGACCTCTGTCTGCAGAACCGATGCCTCCACATACCTCTGTCTCCAGAACCAATGCCATGACAAACCTCACTCTGTAGACCTGATGACCCCAGAGACCGCTGTATGGAGACCTATGCCCCGACAGATCTCTGTCTGCAGACCAGACGCCCCCAGTACACAACTATCTGCATACCCGATGCCCCCACAGACCTTTATCTGCAGACCCGATGCCCCCAGCTTACCTCTGTCTGCAAATGCGTTGCCCTCACACTCCCTTGTCTGCAGACCTGATGACCCCACTGACCGCTGTATGCAGACCTGATGCCCCCGCAGACTCTGTCTGTTGACCAGATGTCCCTGCAGACCTCTGTCTCCAAACCTGATGCAGCCATAGACCTCTGTCTGCAGACCTGAGGCCAACAGTAGTCATCTCTCTGCAGACCGGATGCCCCGGCAGAATTTGTCTGTAGACCATACCACCGCAAACCTCTGTCTCCATACTCAATGTTCCCACAGATCTCAGTCTGCAGACGCGATGACCCGAGTGGACCTCCGTCTGCAGACCCGATGCCCCCACAGACCTCCGTCTGCAGACACTAAGCCCCCACAAACCTCTTTCTGCAGACCGAATGCCCCCAAAGACGTCTGTCTGCAGACCCGATGCCCCCAGCGGACCTCCGTCTGCAGACACGATGCCACCATAGACCTCTGTCTGTAGACCCGATGCCACCACAAACCACTTTCTGCAGACCCGATGAACCCACAGACCTCTGTCTGCATACAAGATGCCCCCAGCGCACCTCTGTCTGCAGACCCGATGACCCACAGACATCTCTTGGCAGACTGATGCTCCCACAGACCTCTCTCTGCAGACCTGATGCCCCACAGACACTGTCTGTTGAACGGATGCCCCCACAGAACTCTGTCTGCAGAAACAATGACAGCACAGACACCTATCTGCAGACCCGATGCCCCGAAAGACCTCAGGCGGCAGACCCACTGCCCCCAGCAGACCTCTGTCTGAAGACCCGATGCCGCAGACCTATGTCTCCTAACCCATAGACCTCTGTCTACACACCCGATGTCGACAGTGGTCCTCTGTCTGCAGACCAGATGCCCACGAAGACCTCTGTCTCCATACTCAATGACCCCACAGACCTCAGTCTGCGGACCCGATGTCCCCACAGAGCTCTGTCTGCAGTACCGATGCCCACAAAGACCTCTGTCTGCAGACCCGATGCCCCCACATACCTTTGTTTGCAGACCCGATGCCGCCCAGACCTCTGTCTGCAGACCCGATGCACCCACATACCTCTGTCTGCAGACCTGATGCCCAAACAAACCTCTTTCTGCAGACCCGAAGCCACCACAGACCACTGTCTGCACCCATAGACCTCTGTCTGCAGACCTGATGTCGACAGTGGTCATCTGTCTGCAGAAGAGATGCCCACGCAGACCTCTGTCTCCATACTCGATGCCCCCACAGACCTCAGTCTGCGGACCCGATGTCCCCACAGAGCTCTGTCTGCAGTACCAATGTCCACAAAGTCCTCTGTCTGCAGACCCGATGACTGACCTTTCTTTGCAGACCCGATGCCGCCCGGACCTCTGTCTGCAGACCCGATGCCCCCTGATACCTCTCTCTGCAGACCTGATGCCAAAACGAACCTCTTTCTGCAGAATCCATGCCACCACAAACCTCTTTCTGGAGACCTGATGAACCCACAGACCTCTGTCTGCAGAACAGATGCCCCCAGCGCACCTCTGTCTGCAGACCCGATGCCACCACAGACCTTTCTCTGCAGAAACGATGCCCCACAGTCCCTCTGTCTGCAGACCCGATGACCCCACAGACCTCTGTCGGCAGACCCGATGCCCATACAGACCTCTGTCTGCAGATCTGATGCCCCTACAGACCTCTGTCTGCAGACCAGATGCCCCCAGCTTACCTCTGTCTGCAGACACGATGCCCTCACACTCCCATGTCTGCTGACCCGATTCCTCCACAGACCTCTGTCTCCAGAACCGATGCCATGACAAGCCTCACTCTGCAGACCCGATGACTCCAGAGACAGCTGTATGCACACCTGGTGCCCCTATAGACCTCTGTCTGCATACCAGACGCCCCCAGGACACCACTATCTGCTACCCGATGCCCCAACAGACCTTTGTCTGTACACATGATGCCCCCAGCTTACCTCTGTCTGCAGATGCGATGCCCTCATACTCCCCTGTCTGCAGATGATGCCCCCACTGACCGCTGTATGCAGACCTGATGCCCCCGCAGACTCTGTCTGTTGACCAGATGTCCTCGCAGACCTCTGTCTCCAAACCTGATGCACCCATAGACCTCTGTCTGCAGACCTCATGCCCTCAGCAGACATCTGTGTGCAGACCCGAAGCCCCCACAGACCTCTGTCTGCAGACCGCATGCCCCTACACACATGTGTCTGCAGACCCAATGCCCCCACAGAACTCTATCTGCAGACCGGATGCCCCCTACAGACCTCTTTCTGCAGACCCGATGCCCCCAGCTTACCTCTGTCTGCAGACCTGATGACCACACATACTTCTGTCTGCTGTCTCGATGCCCCCACAGACCTCTGTCTGCAGACCCGATGCCCCCAGCGGACCTCTGTCTGCAGACTTCATGCCTCTGTCTCCAGAACCGATGCCATGACAAACCTCACTCTGCAGACCTGATGACCCCAGAGACTGCTGTATGCAGATCTATGCCCCTACAGACCTCTGTCTGCAGACCAGACGCCCCCAGGACACAACTATCTGCATACCCGATGCCCCCACAGACCTTTATCTGCAGACCCGATTCACCCAGCTTACCTCTGTCTGCAAATGCGATGCACTCACACTCCCCTGTCTGCAGACCTGATGCCCCCACTGACAGCTGTATGCAGACCTGATGCCCCCGCAGATTCTGTCTGTTGACCAGATGTTCTCGCAGACCTCTGTTTCCAAACCTGATGCACCCATAGACCTCTGTCTGAAGACCCGATGCCAACAGTGGTCATCTGTCTGCAGACTGGATGCCCCCGCAGAATGGGTCTGTAGACCATACCCCCAAAACGTCTTTCTCCATAGTCAATGTCCCCACAGACCTCAGTCTGCAGAGCCGATGCCCCCACAGACCTCTATCTGCAGACCGGATGCCCCTACAGACCTCTTTCTGCAGACCCAATGCCCCCACCGGACTTCTGTCTACAGACCCGATGCCCCCATCGGACCTCTGTCTGCAGACCCGATGCCCCCAGGAGACCTCCATCTGCAGACCCGATGCCCCCACAGACCTCTGTCTGCAGACCGGATACCCCTACAGACCTCTTTCTGCAGACCCAATGCCCCTACCGGATTACTGTCTACAGACCTGTTGCACCCACAGACCTTTTTCTGCAGACCTGATGCCCCCAGCTTACCTCTGTCTGCAAATGCGATGCCCTGACACTCCCCTGTCTGCAGACCTGATGCCCTCACTGACCGCTGAATGCAGACCAAATGCCCCTGCAGACTCTGTCTCTCGACCAGATGTCCCCGCAGACCTATGTCTCCTAACCCATAGACCTCTGTCTGCAGACGCGATATCAACAGTGGTTGTCTGTCTGCAGACCAGATGCCCACGCAGACCTCTGTCTCCATACTCAATGCCCCCACAGACCGCAGTCTGAGGACCCGATGTCCTCACAGAGCTCTGTCTGCAGACCAGATGCCCCCAGCGCACCTCTGTCTGCAGACCCGATGCCCCCACAGACCACTCTCTGCAGAAACGATGCCCCACAGACCCTCTGTCTGCAGAACGGATGTCCACAGCGGACATCTGTCTGCAGACCCGATGCCCCCACAGACCTTTCTCTACAGAAACGATGCCCCACAGACCCTCTGTCTGCAGACCCGATGCCCCACAGACCCTCTGTCTGCAGACCCGATGACCCCACAGACCTCTGTCGGCAGACCCGATGCCCCCACAGACCTTTCTCTACAGAAACGATGCCCCACAGACCCTCTGTCTGCAGACCCGATGCCCCACAGACCCTCTGTCTGCAGACCCGATGACCCCACAGACCTCTGTCGGCAGACCCGATGCCCCTACAGACCTCTGTCTGCAGACCAGATGCCCCCAGCTTACCTCTGTCTGCAGACGCGATGCCCTCACACTCCCCTGTCTGCAGACCCGATTCCTCCACAGACCTCTGTCTCCAGAACCGATGCCATGACAAACCTCACTCTGCAGACCCGATGACTCCAGAGACCGCTGTATGCACACCTGATGCCCCTACAGACCTCTGTCTGCAGACCGGATGCCACTACAGACATCTGTCTGCAGACCCGATGCCCCCACAGACCTCTTTCTGCAGACCCGATGCCCCCAGCGGACCTCTGTCTGCAGATCCGATGCCCCCCACAAACTTCTTTCTGCAGACCGAATGCCCCCACAGACGTCTGTCTGCAGACCCAATGCCCCCAGCGGACCTCCGTCTGCAGACACGATGCCACCATAGACCTCTGTCTACAGACCCGATGCCACCACAAACCTCTTTCTGCAGACCCGATGAACCCACAGACCTCTGTCTGCAGACCAGAACCAGTGCACCTCTGTCTGCAGACCCGATGCCCCCACAGACCACTCTCTGCAGAAACGATGCCCCACAGATCCTCTGTCTGCAGAACGGATGTCCCCAGCGGACCTCTGTCTGCAGACCCGATGTACCCACAGACCTCTCTCTGCAGAAACGATGCCCCACAGACCCTCTGTCTGCAGACCAGATGCCCCCAGCTTACCTCTGTCTGCAGACGCGATGCCCTCACACTCCCCTGTCTGCAGACCCGATTCCTCCACAGAACTCTGTCTCCAGAACCGATGCCATTACAAACCTCACTCTGCAGACCCGATGACTCCAGAGACCACTGTATGCAGACCTGATGCCCATACAGACCTCTGTCTGCAGACCAGATGCCCCCAGGACACCACTATCTGCTACCCGATGCCCCACAGACCTTTGTCTGCAGACCCGATGCCCCCAGCTTACCTCTGTCTGCAGATGCGATGCCCTCACACTCCCCTGTCTGCAGATGATGCCCCCACTGACTGCTGTATGCAGACCTGATGCCCCCGCACACACTGTCTGTTGACCAGATGTCCCCGCAGACCTCTGTCTCCAAACCTGATGCACCCATAGACCTCTGTCTGCAGACCTCATGCCCTCAGCAGACATCTGTGTGCAGACCCGAAGCTCCCACAGACCTCCTTCTGCTCAACGGATGCCCCTACAGACCTCTGTCTGCAGAACTCATGCCCCCACGGACCTCTGTCTGTAGACCAGATATCCCAACAGACCTCTGTCTGCCGACCTAAGGCCCCCAGTGACCTCTCTCTGCAGACCCGTTGCCCACACAGAAATCTGTCTGCAGACCCGATTCACCCATAGACCTCTGTCTGAAGAACCGATGCCCCCACAGACCTCTGTCTGAAGACCGGATGCCCCCAGCGGACCTCTGTCTGCAGACCCGATGCGCCCACGGACCTCTGTCTACAGAACTGATGCCTCCCTGGACCTCTGTCTTCAGACACGATGCACCCACAGACCTCTGTCTGTAGACCCGATGGCCCTAGAGACCTCTGTCTGCATACCCGATGCGGCCACAGACCTCTGTCTGTAGACCCAATGCCCCCACAGACATCTGTCTGCAGACCCGATGCCACCACAGACCTCTGTCTACAGACCCGAGCCCCCCACGGACCTCTCTCTGCAGAACCGATGCCCCGAGAGGCCTCTGTCTGCATACTCGATGTACCCACAGACCTCTGTCTGCAGATCCGATGGCCCCAGTGGCCTCTGTATGCAGACCCGATGCCACCACAGACCTTTGTTTGCAGACCTGATGCTGCCCAGACCTCTGTCTGCAGACCCGATTCCCCCACATACCTCTGTCTGCAGACCTGATGCCCAAACAAACCTCTTTCTGCAGACCCAAAGCCACCAGAGACCACTGTCTGCAGAATCCATGCCACCACAGACCTCTGTCTGCAGACCTGATTTCCCCACTGACCACTGTATGCAGACCCGATTCCCCCACAGACGATGTCTGTCGACCAGATGTTCCCGCAGACCTCTGTCTCCAAACCTGATGCACCCATAGACATCTGTCTGCATACCTGATGCCAACAGTGGTCGTCTCTCTGCAGACCGGATGCCCCGGCAAATTTGTCTATAGACCATACCCCCGCAAACATCTGTCTCCATACTCAATGTCCCCACAGACCTCAGTCTGCAGACGCGATGACCCCAGTGAACCTCTGTCTGCAGACCAGATGCCCCCGGCGCACCTCTGTCTGCAGACCCGATGCACCAACAGACCACTCTTTGCAGAAACGATGCCCCACAGACCCTCTGTCTGCAAATCCGATGTCCCCAGCGGACCTCTGTCTGCAGACCCGATACCCCCACAGACCTCTCTATGCAGAAATGATGCCCCACAGACCCTCTGTCTGCAGAACCGATGTCCCCAGCGGACATCTCTCTGTAGACCCGATGCCCCCACAGACCTTTCTCTGCAGAAACGATGCCCACAGACCTTCTGTCTGCAGAACCAATGACCCCACAGACCAATGTCGGCAGACCCGATGCCCACACAGACCTCTGTCTGCAGACCTGATGCCCCTACAGACCTCTGTCTGCAGACCAGATGCCCCCAGCTTACCTCTGTCTGCAGACGCGATGCCCCCACACTCCCCCTGTCTGCAGACCCGATTCCTCCACAGACCTCTGTCTCCAGAACCGATGCCATGACAAACCTCACTCTGCAGACCCGATGACTCCAGAGACCACTGTATGCAGACCTGATGCCCATACAGACCTCTGTCTGCAGACCAGTTGCCCGCAGGACACCACTATCTGCAAACCCGATGCCCCAACACACCATTGTCTGCAGACCCGATGCCCCCAGCTTACCTCTGTCTGCAGATGTGATGCCCCCCACTGGACCTCTGTCTGCAGACCCGATGCCCCCACAGACTTTTTTCTGCAGACCCGATGCCCCTACAGACCTCTTTCTGCAGACCCGATGCCCCTACAGACCTCTTTCTGCAGACCCGATGCCCCCACAGACTCTGTCTGCAGACCATGCCACCGCAGACCTCTGTCTCCATACCCAATGCCCCCACAGACCTCAGTCTGCAGACCTGATGCCCCCACATACCTCTGTTTGCAGACTCGATGACCCCGCAGACTCTATCTGCGGACCATGCCACCGCAGACCTCTGTCTCCATACCCAATGCCCCCACAGGCCTCAGTCTGCAGACCTGATGCCCCCACATACCTCTGTTTGCAGACTCGATGCCCCCGCCGACTCTGTCTGCAGACCATGCCACCGCAGACCTCTGTCTCCATACCCAATGCCCCCACAGACCACTGTCTGCAGACCGGATGCCCCCACAGACCTCTGTTAGCAGAATCGATGGCCCCACCGGACATCTGTCTACAGACCCGATGCCCCCAGCGGACCTCTGTCTGCAGACCCGATGCTCCCGGAGACCTCTATCTTGGGTCCGATACTCCCAGAGAACTCTGTCTGCAGAACGGATGCCCCTACAGACCTCTGTCTGCAGACCCGATGCCTCCGCAGACTTTGTCTGCAGACCATGCCTCCGCAGACCTTTGTCTCCATACCCAATGCCCCCAGAGACCTCTGTCTGCAGACCTGATGAACACACATACCTCTGTCTGCAGTCTCGATGCCCCCACATACCTCTGTCTGCAGACCCGATGCCCCCAGTGGACCACTGTCTGCAGACCCGATGCCTCCACAGACCTCTGTCTCCAGAACCGATGCCATGACAAACCTCACTCTGCAGACCTGATGACCCAGAGACCGCTGTATGCAGACCTATGCCCCTACAGACCTCTGTCTGCAGACCAGACGCCCCCAGGACACAACTATCTGCATACCCGATGCCCCCACAGACCTCTGTCTGCAGACCCGATGACCCCACACACCTCTGTCTGCAGACACGATGCCCTCACACTCCCATGTCTGCTGACCCGATTCCTCCACAGACCTCTGTCTCCAGAACCGATGCCATGACAAGCCTCACTCTGCAGACCCGATGACTCCAGAGACAGCTGTATGCACACCTGGTGCCCCTATAGACCTCTGTCTGCATACCAGACGCCCCCAGGACACCACTATCTGCTACCCGATGCCCCAACAGACCTTTGTCTGTACACATGATGCCCCCAGCTTACCTCTGTCTGCAGATGCGATGCCCTCATACTCCCCTGTCTGCAGATGATGCCCCCACTGACCGCTGTATGCAGACCTGATGCCCCCGCAGACTCTGTCTGTTGACCAGATGTCCTCGCAGACCTCTGTCTCCAAACCTGATGCACCCATAGACCTCTGTCTGCAGACCTCATGCCCTCAGCAGACATCTGTGTGCAGACCCGAAGCCCCCACAGACCTCTGTCTGCAGACCGCATGCCCCTACACACATGTGTCTGCAGACCCAATGCCCCCACAGAACTCTATCTGCAGACCGGATGCCCCTACAGACCTCTTTCTGCAGACCCGATGCCCCCAGCTTACCTCTGTCTGCAGACCTGATGACCACACATACTTCTGTCTGCTGTCTCGATGCCCCCACAGACCTCTGTCTGCAGACCCGATGCCCCCAGCGGACCTCTGTCTGCAGACTTGATGCCTCTGTCTCCAGAACCGATGCCATGACAAACCTCACTCTGCAGACCTGATGACCCCAGAGACTGCTGTATGCAGATCTATGCCCCTACAGACCTCTGTCTGCAGACCAGACGCCCCCAGGACACAACTATCTGCATACCCGATGCCCCCACAGACCTTTATCTGCAGACCCGATTCACCCAGCTTACCTCTGTCTGCAAATGCGATGCACTCACACTCCCCTGTCTGCAGACCTGATGCCCCCACTGACAGCTGTATGCAGACCTGATGCTCCCGCAGATTCTGTCTGTTGACCAGATGTTCTCGCAGACCTCTGTTTCCAAACCTGATGCACCCATAGACCTCTGTCTGAAGACCCGATGCCAACAGTGGTCATCTGTCTGCAGACTGGATGCCCCCGCAGAATGGGTCTGTAGACCATACCCCCAAAACGTCTTTCTCCATAGTCAATGTCCCCACAGACCTCAGTCTGCAGAGCCGATGCCCCCACAGACCTCTATCTGCAGACCGGATGCCCCTACAGACCTCTTTCTGCAGACCCAATGCCCCCCACCGGACTTCTGTCTACAGACCCGATGCCCCCCATCGGACCTCTGTCTGCAGACCCGATGCCCCCAGGAGACCTCCATCTGCAGACCCGATGCCCCCACAGACCTCTGTCTGCAGACCGGATACCCCTACAGACCTCTTTCTGCAGACCCAATGCCCCTACCGGATTACTGTCTACAGACCTGTTGCACCCACAGACCTTTTTCTGCAGACCTGATGCCCCCAGCTTACCTCTGTCTGCAAATGCGATGCCCTGACACTCCCCTGTCTGCAGACCTGATGCCCTCACTGACCGCTGAATGCAGACCAAATGCCCCTGCAGACTCTGTCTCTCGACCAGATGTCCCCGCAGACCTATGTCTCCTAACCCATAGACCTCTGTCTGCAGACGCGATATCAACAGTGGTTGTCTGTCTGCAGACCAGATGCCCACGCAGACCTCTGTCTCCATACTCAATGCCCCCACAGACCGCAGTCTGAGGACCCGATGTCCTCACAGAGCTCTGTCTGCAGACCAGATGCCCCCAGCGCACCTCTGTCTGCAGACCCGATGCCCCCACAGACCACTCTCTGCAGAAACGATGCCCCACAGACCCTCTGTCTGCAGAACGGATGTCCACAGCGGACATCTGTCTGCAGACCCGATGCCCCCACAGACCTTTCTCTACAGAAACGATGCCCCACAGACCCTCTGTCTGCAGACCCGATGCCCCACAGACCCTCTGTCTGCAGACCCGATGACCCCACAGACCTCTGTCGGCAGACCCGATGCCCCCACAGACCTTTCTCTACAGAAACGATGCCCCACAGACCCTCTGTCTGCAGACCCGATGCCCCACAGACCCTCTGTCTGCAGACCCGATGACCCCACAGACCTCTGTCGGCAGACCCGATGCCCCTACAGACCTCTGTCTGCAGACCAGATGCCCCCAGCTTACCTCTGTCTGCAGACGCGATGCCCTCACACTCCCCTGTCTGCAGACCCGATTCCTCCACAGACCTCTGTCTCCAGAACCGATGCCATGACAAACCTCACTCTGCAGACCCGATGACTCCAGAGACCGCTGTATGCACACCTGATGCCCCTACAGACCTCTGTCTGCAGACCGGATGCCACTACAGACATCTGTCTGCAGACCCGATGCCCCCACAGACCTCTTTCTGCAGACCCGATGCCCCCAGCGGACCTCTGTCTGCAGATCCGATGCCCCCACAAACTTCTTTCTGCAGACCGAATGCCCCCACAGACGTCTGTCTGCAGACCCAATGCCCCCAGCGGACCTCCGTCTGCAGACACGATGCCACCATAGACCTCTGTCTACAGACCCGATGCCACCACAAACCTCTTTCTGCAGACCCGATGAACCCACAGACCTCTGTCTGCAGACCAGATGACCCCAGTGCACCTCTGTCTGCAGACCCGATGCCCCCACAGACCACTCTCTGCAGAAACGATGCCCCACAGATCCTCTGTCTGCAGAACGGATGTCCCCAGCGGACCTCTGTCTGCAGACCCGATGTACCCACAGACCTCTCTCTGCAGAAACGATGCCCCACAGACCCTCTGTCTGCAGACCAGATGCCCCCAGCTTACCTCTGTCTGCAGACGCGATGCCCTCACACTCCCCTGTCTGCAGACCCGATTCCTCCACAGAACTCTGTCTCCAGAACCGATGCCATTACAAACCTCACTCTGCAGACCCGATGACTCCAGAGACCACTGTATGCAGACCTGATGCCCATACAGACCTCTGTCTGCAGACCAGATGCCCCCAGGACACCACTATCTGCTACCCGATGCCCCACAGACCTTTGTCTGCAGACCCGATGCCCCCAGCTTACCTCTGTCTGCAGATGCGATGCCCTCACACTCCCCTGTCTGCAGATGATGCCCCCCACTGACTGCTGTATGCAGACCTGATGCCCCCCGCACACACTGTCTGTTGACCAGATGTCCCCCGCAGACCTCTGTCTCCAAACCTGATGCACCCATAGACCTCTGTCTGCAGACCTCATGCCCTCAGCAGACATCTGTGTGCAGACCCGAAGCTCCCACAGACCTCCTTCTGCTCAACGGATGCCCCTACAGACCTCTGTCTGCAGAACTCATGCCCCCACGGACCTCTGTCTGTAGACCAGATATCCCAACAGACCTCTGTCTGCCGACCTAAGGCCCCCAGTGACCTCTCTCTGCAGACCCGTTGCCCACACAGAAATCTGTCTGCAGACCCGATTCACCCATAGACCTCTGTCTGAAGAACCGATGCCCCCACAGACCTCTGTCTGAAGACCGGATGCCCCCAGCGGACCTCTGTCTGCAGACCCGATGCGCCCACGGACCTCTGTCTACAGAACTGATGCCTCCCTGGACCTCTGTCTTCAGACACGATGCACCCACAGACCTCTGTCTGTAGACCCGATGGCCCTAGAGACCTCTGTCTGCATACCCGATGCGGCCACAGACCTCTGTCTGTAGACCCAATGCCCCCACAGACATCTGTCTGCAGACCCGATGCCACCACAGACCTCTGTCTACAGACCCGAGCCCCCACGGACCTCTCTCTGCAGAACCGATGCCCCGAGAGGCCTCTGTCTGCATACTCGATGTACCCACAGACCTCTGTCTGCAGATCCGATGGCCCCAGTGGCCTCTGTATGCAGACCCGATGCCACCACAGACCTTTGTTTGCAGACCTGATGCTGCCCAGACCTCTGTCTGCAGACCCGATTCCCCCACATACCTCTGTCTGCAGACCTGATGCCCAAACAAACCTCTTTCTGCAGACCCAAAGCCACCAGAGACCACTGTCTGCAGAATCCATGCCACCACAGACCTCTGTCTGCAGACCTGATTTCCCCACTGACCACTGTATGCAGACCCGATGCCCCCCACAGACGATGTCTGTCGACCAGATGTTCCCGCAGACCTCTGTCTCCAAACCTGATGCACCCATAGACATCTGTCTGCATACCTGATGCCAACAGTGGTCGTCTCTCTGCAGACCGGATGCCCCGGCAAATTTGTCTATAGACCATACCCCCGCAAACATCTGTCTCCATACTCAATGTCCCCACAGACCTCAGTCTGCAGACGCGATGACCCCAGTGAACCTCTGTCTGCAGACCAGATGCCCCCGGCGCACCTCTGTCTGCAGACCGGATGCACCAACAGACCACTCTTTGCAGAAACGATGCCCCACAGACCCTCTGTCTGCAAATCCGATGTCCCCAGCGGACCTCTGTCTGCAGACCCGATACCCCCACAGACCTCTCTATGCAGAAATGATGCCCCACAGACCCTCTGTCTGCAGAACCGATGTCCCCAGCGGACATCTCTCTGTAGACCCGATGCCCCCACAGACCTTTCTCTGCAGAAACGATGCCCACAGACCTTCTGTCTGCAGAACCAATGACCCCACAGACCAATGTCGGCAGACCCGATGCCCACACAGACCTCTGTCTGCAGACCTGATGCCCCTACAGACCTCTGTCTGCAGACCAGATGCCCCCAGCTTACCTCTGTCTGCAGACGCGATGCCCTCACACTCCCCTGTCTGCAGACCCGATTCCTCCACAGACCTCTGTCTCCAGAACCGATGCCATGACAAACCTCACTCTGCAGACCCGATGACTCCAGAGACCACTGTATGCAGACCTGATGCCCATACAGACCTCTGTCTGCAGACCAGTTGCCCGCAGGACACCACTATCTGCAAACCCGATGCCCCAACACACCATTGTCTGCAGACCCGATGCCCCCAGCTTACCTCTGTCTGCAGATGTGATGCCCCCACTGGACCTCTGTCTGCAGACCCGATGCCCCCACAGACTTTTTTCTGCAGACCCGATGCCCCTACAGACCTCTTTCTGCAGACCCGATGCCCCTACAGACCTCTTTCTGCAGACCCGATGCCCCCACAGACTCTGTCTGCAGACCATGCCACCGCAGACCTCTGTCTCCATACCCAATGCCCCCACAGACCTCAGTCTGCAGACCTGATGCCCCCACATACCTCTGTTTGCAGACTCGATGACCCCGCAGACTCTATCTGCGGACCATGCCACCGCAGACCTCTGTCTCCATACCCAATGCCCCCACAGGCCTCAGTCTGCAGACCTGATGCCCCCACATACCTCTGTTTGCAGACTCGATGCCCCCGCCGACTCTGTCTGCAGACCATGCCACCGCAGACCTCTGTCTCCATACCCAATGCCCCCACAGACCACTGTCTGCAGACCGGATGCCCCCACAGACCTCTGTTAGCAGAATCGATGGCCCCACCGGACATCTGTCTACAGACCCGATGCCCCCAGCGGACCTCTGTCTGCAGACCCGATGCTCCCCGGAGACCTCTATCTTGGGTCCGATACTCCCAGAGAACTCTGTCTGCAGAACGGATGCCCCCTACAGACCTCTGTCTGCAGACCCGATGCCTCCGCAGACTTTGTCTGCAGACCATGCCTCCGCAGACCTTTGTCTCCATACCCAATGCCCCCAGAGACCTCTGTCTGCAGACCTGATGAACACACATACCTCTGTCTGCAGTCTCGATGCCCCCCACATACCTCTGTCTGCAGACCCGATGCCCCCAGTGGACCTCTGTCTGCAGACCCGATGCCTCCACAGACCTCTGTCTCCAGAACCGATGCCACGACAAACCTCACTCTGCAGACCTGATGACCCAGAGACCGCTGTATGCAGACCTATGCCCCTACAGACCTCTGTCTGCAGACCAGACGCCCCCAGGACACAACTATCTGCATACCCGATGCCCCCACAGACCTCTGTCTGCAGACCCGATGACCCCACACACCTCTGTATGCAGACTCGATGCCACCACAGACCTCTGTCTGCAGACCGGATGCCCCCAGAGTACTCTGTTCTGAGACCCGATGCCCCTAGAGACCTCTATCTTGAGACCCGATACCCCCTGAGACCTCTGTCTGTTAAACAGATGCCTCTACAGACCTCTGTTTGCAGACCCGATGAACCCAGAGCTCTCTGTCTTGAGAACCGATGCCCCCAGAGACCTCTGTCTTAAGAGCCGATACCCCCAGAAACCTCTGTCTGCAGAACCGATGACTCTACAGACCTCTGTCTGCAGACCCGATGCCCCCACCGGACATCTGTCTGCAGACCCGATGACCCACAGACATCTCTTGGCAGACTGATGCCCCCACAGACCTCTCTCTGCAGACCTGATGCCCCACAGACACTGTCTGTTGAACGGATGCCCCCACAGACCTCTGTCTGCAGACACAATGACAGCACAGACACCTATCTGCAGACCCGATGTCCAGAAAGACCTCTGTCGGCAGACTCACTGCCCCCAGCAGACCTCTGTCTGCAGACTCGATGCCTGCGCAGACTCTGTCTGCAGACTTGATGCCACCAATGACCGCTGTATGCAGACCCAATGCCCCCGCAGACTCTGTCTCTCGACCAGATGTCCCGGCAGACCTATGTCTCCTAACCCATAGACCTCTGTCTGAAGACCCGATGTCGACAGTGGTTGTCTGTCTGCAGACCAGATGCCCACGCAGACCTCTGTCTCCAAACCTGATGCAGCCATAGACCTCTGTCTGCAGACCTCATGCCCTCAGTAGACATCTGTGTGCAGACCCGAAGCCCCCACAAACCTCTGTCTGCAGACCGGATGCCCTACAGACATCTGTCTGCAGACCCGATGCCCCCACACACCTCTATCTGCAGACCGGATGCCCCTACAGACCTCTTTCTGCAGACCCGATGCCCCAAGCGGACCTCTGTCTGCAGACCCGATGCCATCCCAGACCTCTGTCTGCAGACTGGATGCCCCCAAAGACCTCTGTATGCAGACTCGATGCCACCACAGACCTCTGTCTGCAGACCCGATGCCCCCAGAGTCCTCTGTCTTGAGACCCGATGCTCCCCGGAGACCTCTATCTTGAGACCCGATACTCCCAGAGAACTCTGTCTGCAGAACGGATGCCCCCTACAGACCTCTGTCTGCAGACCCGATGCCTCCACAGACCTCTGTCTCCAGAACTGTTGCCATGACAAACCTCACCCTGCAGACCTGATGACCCCAGAGACCGCTGTATGCAGACATATGCCCCTACAGACCTCTCTCTGCAGACGAGAGGCCCCCAGGACACAACTATCTGCATACCAAATGCCCCCACAGACCTCTGTCTACAGACCGGATGCCCCCACACACCTCTGTATGCAGACTCGATGCCACCACAGACCTCTGTCTGCAGACCGGATGCCCCCAGAGTCCTCTTTTCTGAGACCCCATGCCCCTAGAGACCTCTATCTTGAGACCCGATACTCCCAGAGACCTCTGTCTATAGAACAGATGCATCTACAGACCTCTGTTTGCAGACCCGATGAACCCAGAGTCCTCTGTCTTGAGACCCGATGCCCCAGAGACCTCTGTCTTGAGATCCGATACCCCCAGAAACCTCTGTCTGCAGAACCGATGACTCTACAGACCTCTGTCTGCAGACCCGATGAACCCAGAGACCTCTGTCTGCAGACACGATGCCCCCACAGACTTCTGTCTGCCGACCCGATGCCCCCACAGACCATTGTTTGCATACCAGATGCCCTTTTGATCTCTGTCGGCAGACCCGATGCCCCCACAGAACATCTGTCTGCAGACCCGATGACCCACAGACATCTCTTGGCAGACTGATGCCCCCACAGACCTCTGTCTACAGACCCGAGCTCCCACAGACCTCTGTCTGCAGATCCAATGCCCTAGCAGACTCTGTCTGTAGATCAGATGCCCCCGCAGACCTCTGTCTCCAAACCCGATGTACCCAAAGACCTCTGTCTGCAGACCCGATGCCTACAGCGGTCGTTTGTCTGCAGACACGATGCCCGCACAGACCTCTGTCTGTAGACCGGATGCCCCCGCAGACTCTGTCTGCAGACCATGCCCTCACAGACCTCTGTCTCCATACTCAATGCCACCACAGACGTCAGTCTGCCGGCCTGATGCCCCCAAAAACCTTTGTATGCAGAAACGATGTTCTCAGAGACCTCTGTCTGCAGACCCGATGCCAGCACAGACCTCTGTCTGCAGACCCGATGCCCCCAGTGACCTCTGTCTGCAGAAACGATGCCCCCATTGACATTTGTCTGCAGACCCGATTGCCCCATAGACCTCTGTCTGCAGACCCGATGCCCCGACAGACCTCTGTCTGAAGTCTGGATGCCACCAGCGGACCTTTGTCTGCAGACTCCATGCCCCCAGCGGACCTCTGTCTGCAGACCCGATGCTCCCACAGACCTCTGTCTGCAGAGCCAAATCCATCAGACACCTCTGGCTGGAGACCCGATGCGCCCGCAGACTTCTTTCTGCAGACCCGATACCCCCACAGACCTCTGTCTTCAGACCAGATGCCTCCACAGACCTCTGTCTGCAGACCCGATGCCCGTAGTGACCTCTGTCTGCAGAACCGATGCCCGCACAGAAATCTGTCTGCAGGCCCGATGCCCCCACTGACCTCTGTCTGCAGACTCGATGCCTCCAGAGACCTCTGTCTGCAGACCGGATGGCCCCAGCGGACCTCTGTCTGCAGACTCGATGCCCTAGCAGACTCTGTCTGCAGACCAGATGCCCCCGCTGACCTCTGTCTACAGACTCGATGCCCCCATAGACCCATGTCTCCAGACCTGATTCCAACAGTGGTGGTCTGCCTGCCGACCAGATGCGACCAAAGACCTCTGTCTGTAGACCAGATGCCCCCAGAGGACCTCTCTCTGCAGACCCGATGCCCCCAAAGACCTATGCTTGCAGACCCACTGCCCCCAGCGGACCCCTGTCTGCATACCCGATGCCCAACCGCAGACCTCTGTCTGCAGATACGATGCCCTACCAGACTCTGTCTGTAGACCAGATGCCCCCGCAGACCTCTGTCTCCAAACCTGATGCACCCAAAGACCTCTGTCTGCAGACCCGATGCCTACAGCGGTCGACTGTCTGCAGAACCGATGCCCCCACAGACCTCTGTCTGTAGACCGGATGCCCACGCAGACTCTATCTGCAGACCATGCCCCGACAGACCACTGTCTCCATACTCAATGCCCAAACAGACCTCAGTCTTCAGGCCCGATTCCCCCACAGACCTTTGTATGCAGAAACAATGCCCTCAGAGACCTCTGTCTGCAGATCCGAAGTATAAAGCGGTCCTCTTTCTGCAGAACCCTTGGTCAAAGTGGACCTCTGTCTGCAGACCCGATGCCACCACAGACCTCTGTCTGCAGACCTGATGCCCACAGAGACCTCTGTCTGCAGACCAGATGCACCCACGGACCTCTATCTGCAAACACGATGCCCACAGAGACCTCTGTCTGCAGACAAGAAGGCCCAACAGACCTCTGTCTCCAGACCCGATGCCCCCAGCGGACCTCTGTTTGCAGACCCGATGACCCCAGAGACCTATGTTTGCAGACGCAATGCCCCCATAAACCTCTGTCTGTAGAACCGATGCTCCCACGGACCTTGCTCTGCATACCCGATGCCCCCACTGGACCTCTGTGTGCAGACCCGATGCCCCCAGCAGACCTCTCTCTGCAGACCCGATGCCCCCACTGACCTCTGTCTGCAGACCTGATGCCTCCCCAGACCTCTGTCTGTACACACGATGCACGCATAGACCTCTGTCTGCAGTCCCGATGCACCAACAGACCTCTGTCTGCAGACCGGATGCCCCCTGCGGACCTCTTTCTGCAGACTCAATGCCCTAGCAGACTCTGTCTGCAGACCAGATTCCCCCGCAGACCTCTGTCTACAGACCCGATGCCCTCAGCGGACCTCTTTCTGCAGACCTGATGCCAACAGTGGGCGTCTGTCTTTAGACCCGATGCCACCAAAGACCTCTGTCTGTAGAACTGACGCCTCCAGCGGACCTCCGTCTGCATACCCGATGCCTCCACAGACCTCTGTCTGCAGACCCGATGCCTTTGCAGAATCTGTTTGCAGACCAGATGCCCCTGCAGACCTCTGTCTACAGACCCGATGCCCCCCATAAACCTCTGTCTGTACAATTGATGACCCCACCCGACCTCCGTCTACAGACCTGATGTTTCCACAGACCTCTCTCTGTGCAGACACGATGCCCCACAGACCATCAGTCTGCAGACCCAATGCCCCCAGAGAACAGCTGTCTGCAGACCTGATGCCCCCACAAACCTCTATCTGCAGACTGATGACACCACAGACCTCTCTCTGCAGACCTGATGCCACACAGACCCTGTCTTTTGACCGGATGCCCCCACAGACCTCTGTCTGCAGACCCGATGCCCCCACAGACCTCTGTCTGCAGACCTGATGCCAACAGTGGGCGTCTGTCTGCAGACCTGATGCCACTAAAGACCTCTGTCTGTAGAACTGATGCTTCCAGCAGACCTCCGTCTGCATACCCGATGCCTCCACAGACCTCTGTCTGCAGACCCAATGCCCCCAGAGGCCACTGTCTGCAGACCAGATGCCCCCAGAGTACCTCTGTCTGCAGACCTGATGCCCCCAAAGAAGTATGTCTGCAGACCCACTGCGCACAGTGGACCCCTGTCTGCATACCCGATGCCCCCCGCAGACATCTGTCTGCAGATCCGATGCCCTAGCAGACTCTGTCTGTAGATCAAATGCCCCAGCAGACCTCTGTCTCCAAACCCGATGTACCCAAAGACCTCCGTCTGCAGACCCGATGCCTACAGCGGTCGTTTGTCTGCAGACACGATGCCCGCACAGACTTCTGTCTGTAGACCGGATGCCCCCGCAGACTCTGTCTGCAGACCATGCCCCCACAGACCTCTGTCTCCATAATCAATGCCACCACACCACAGTCTGCCGGCCTGATGCCCCCACAGACCTTTGTATGCAGAAACGATGTTCTCAGAGACCTCTGTCTGCAGACCCGATGCCCCCACAGACCTCTGTCTGCAGACCCGATGCCCCCAGTGACCTCTGTCTGCAGACCTGATGCCCCCATTGACCTTGGTCTGCAGACCCGATTCCCCCATAGACCTCTGTCTGCAGACCCAATGCCCCCACAGACCTCTGTCTGAAGTCCGGATGCCACCAGCAGACCATTGTCTGCAGACCCCATGCCCCCAGCGGACCTCTGTCTGCAGACCCGATGCTCCCACAGACCTCTGTCTGCAGAGCCAAATCCATCAGAGACCTCTGGCTGGAGAATCGATGCGCCGGCAGACTTCTTTCTGCATACCCGATGCCCCCACAGACCTCTGTCTTCAGACTGGATGCCTCCACAGACCTCTGTCTGCAGACCCGATGCCCGTAGTGACCTCTGTCTGCAGAAGCGATGCCCGCACAGAAATCTGTCTGCAGACCCGATGACCCCACTGACCTCTGTCTGCAGACTCGATGCCCCCAGAGACCTCTGTCTGCAGACCGGATGGCCCCAGCGGACCTCTGTCTGCAGACTCGATGCCCTAGCAGACTGTGTCTGCAGACCAGATGCCCCCGCAGACCTCTGTCTACAGACTCGATGCCCCCATAGACCCATGTCTCCAGACCTGATTCCAACAGTGGTGGTCTGCCTGCCCACCAGATGCGAGCAAAGACCTCTGTCTGTAGACCAGATGCCCCCAGAGGACCTCTCTCTGCAGACCCGATGCCCCCAAAGACCTATGTTTGCCGACCCACTGCCCCCAGCGGACCCCTTTCTGCATACCCGATGTCCCCCGCAGACCTCTGTCTGCAGATACGATGCCCTAGCAGACTCTGTCTGTAGACCAGATGCCCCTGCAGACCTCTGTCTCCAAACCCGATGCACCCAAAGACCTCTGTCTGCAGACCCGATGCCTACAGCGGTCATCTGTCTGCAGAACCGATGCCCCCACAGACCTCTGTCTGTAGACCGGATGCCCCCGCAGACTCTGTTTGCAGACCATGCCCCGACAGACCACTGTCTCCATACTCAATGCCCCCACAGACCTCAGTCTTCAGGCCCGATGCCCCCACAGACCTTTGTATGCAGAAACAATGCCCTCAGAGACCTCTTTCTGCAGACCCGAAGTCCAAAGCGGTGCTCTTTCTGCAGAGCCCTTGGTCAAAGTGGACCTCTGTCTGCAG
The DNA here is from genome assembly GCA_963919715.1 of Microtus obscurus. Classification (NCBI taxonomy): domain Eukaryota; kingdom Metazoa; phylum Chordata; class Mammalia; order Rodentia; family Cricetidae; genus Microtus; species Microtus obscurus. Next base: position 90,039 of record CAWTZC010001526.1, on the reverse strand, counting down.
ACCCGATGCCACCACAGACCTCTGTCTGCAGACCTGATGCCCACAGAGACCTATGTCTGCAGACCAGATGCACCCACGGACCTCTATCTGCAAACACGATGCCCACAGAGACCTCTGTCTGCAGACACGAAGGCCCCACAGACCTCTGTCTCCGGACCCGATGCACTTAGTGGACCTCTGTTTGCAGACCCGATGACCCCAGAGACCTCTGTCTGCAGACACAATGCCCCCATAGACCTCTGTCTGTAGAACCGGTGCTCCCACGGACCTCTGTCTGCATACACGATGCCCCCACTGGACCTCTGTGTGCAGACCCGATGCCCCCAGCGGACCTCTCTCTGCATACCCAATGCCCCAACTGACATATGTCTGCAGACCTGATGCCTCCACAGACCTCTGTCTGTACACCCGATGCACGCATAGACCTCTGTCTGCAGACGCGATGCCCACACAGACCTCTCTCTGCATACACGATGCCCCCAGCGGACCTCTGTCTGCAGACCCACTGCCCCCAGTGGACCCCTCTCTGCATACCTGATGCCCCCACAGACCTCTGTCTGCAGACCGGATGCCCTCAGCAGACCTCTTTCTGCAGACTCAATGCCCTAGCAGACTATGTCTGCAGACCAGATCCCCCGCAGACCACTGTCTACAGACCAGATGCCCCCATAGACCTCTGTCTGCAGACCTGATGCCAACAGTGGGCATCTGTCTGCAGAACTGATGCCACTAAAGACCTCTGTCTGTAGAACTGATGCTTCCAGCAGACCTCCGTCTGCATACCCGATGCCTCCACAGACCTCTGTCTGCAGACCCAATGCCCCCAGAGGCCTCTGTCTGCAGACCAGATGCCGTCAGAGGACCTCTGTCTGCAGACCCGATGCCCCCAAAGAAGTATGTCTGCAGACCCACTGCCCCCAGTGGACCCCTGTCTGCATACCCGATGCCCCCCCGCAGACATCTGTCTGCAGATCCGATGCCCTAGCAGACTCTGTCTGTAGATCAAATGCCCCCGCAGACCTCTGTCTCCAAACCCGATGTACCCAAAGACCTCTGTCTGCAGACCCGATGCCTACAGCGGTTGTTTGTCTGCAGACACGATGCCCGCACAGACTTCTGTCTGTAGACCGGATGCCCCCGCAGACTCTGTCTGCAGACCATGCCCCCACAGACCTCTGTCTCCCTAATCAATGCCACCACAGACCACAGTCTGCCGGCCTGATGCCCCCACAGACCTTTGTATGCAGAAACGATGTTCTCAGAGACCTCTGTCTGCAGAACCGATTCCAGCACAGACCTCTGTCTGCAGACCCGATGCCCCCGTAGACCTCTGTCTGCAGACCAAATGCCAACAGCGTACATCTTTCTGCAGACCTGTAGCCCCCAGAGACCTCTCTCGGCAGACTGATGCACCCACAGACCTCTGTCTGCAGAACCCGATGCCTTCAGCGGACCTCTGTCGGTAGACCCGTTGACCCACAGACCTCTCTGCAGACCTGATGCACCTTAGACCTCTCTCGGCAGACCCGATGCCCCCACAGACCTCTGGTGCAGACCCGATGCCTTCAGCGGACCTCTGTTTGCAGACCCCAGGACCCACAGATCTCTCTCTGTAAACCCGATGGCCCTTAGACCTCTGTCGGCAGACGCGATGCCCCAACAGACAATCTGTCTGCAGACCCGATGCCCCCAGCGGACATCTGTCTGCAGACCTGTAGCCACCACAGAACTCTCTCGATATTCTGATACCCCCACAGACCTCTGTCTGCAGATCCGATGCCCCCGCAGACTCTGTCTGCACACCATGACCCCGCATACCTCTGTCTGCAGACCCGATGCCACCACAGACCTCTGTCTGTAGACACGATGCCCCCAGAGACCTCTGTCTGCACACCCAATGCCCACACAGAAATCTGTCTGCAGACCTGATGCCCCCCACAGACCTCTGTCTGCAGACCCAATGCCCCCCACAGATCTCTGTCTGAAGATAAGACGCCCCCTGCGGACCTCTGTCTGCAGACCCGATGCTTACACAGACCTCTGTCTGCAGACACGATGCCCCCACACACCTCTGTCTGCAGACCTGATGCCCCCACAAACATCAGTCTGAAGACCCGATGCGACCACAGACCTCTGTCTGCAGAAACGATGCGCCCCCTCAGACTTCGTTCTGCAGACCCGATGTCCTCTCAGAATCTGTCTGCAGAACAGATGCCCCCGCAGACCTCTGTCTACAGACCCGATGCTCCCATAGAACTCTGTCTGCAGATCTGATGCCAAAAGCGGTTGTCTGTCTGCAGAAGCAATGCCCCCACAGACCTCTGTCTGCAGACCCGATGCCCCCACAGACCTCTGTCTGCAGACCCGATGCCCCCCGAACTCTGTCTGCAGACCTCATGCCCCCACAGACCTCTGTCTGCAGACCCGATGCCCCCAGGTGACCTCTGTCTGCATACCCGATTCTGGCCCGCAATCCACTGTCTGCAGACCTGATGCCCTAGCAGACAATGTCTGCAGGCCCAATGCCCCCCCACAGATCTCTGTCTGAAGATACGATGCCCCCTGCAGAACTCTGTCTACAGACATGATGCCCCCATAGACCTCTGTCTGCAGACCTGGTGCCAACAGCGGTCGTCTGTCTGCAGATTCGATGCCCCCACATACCTCTGTCTGAAGAACCCATGCCTCCAGCTGACCTCCATCTGCAGACCCGATGCCCTCACAGACCTCTGTCTGCAGACTAATGACCCCATAGACCTCTCTGTGCCGACCTCATGCCACACAGACCCTGTCTGTTTACCCGATGCCCCCACAGACCTCTGTCTGCAGAAACAATGACAGCACAGACACCTATCTGCAGACCCAATGCCCCGAAAGACCTCTGTCGGCAGACCAACTGCCCCCAGCAGACCTCTGTCTGAAGACCCGATGCCTGCGCAGACTCTGTCTGCAGACCTGATGCCCCCAATGACCCCTGTATGCAGACCCAATGCCCACACAGACCTCTGTCTGTAGACATGATGCCCCCAGAGACCTCTGTCTGCAGACCTGATGCCCACACAGACCTCTTTCTGCAGATCCTATGCCCCCACAAACCTTTGTTTGCAGACCCAATGCAGCCCAGACCTCTGTCTGCAGACCCGATGCCCCCCGCAGATTCAGTCTGCAGACCATACCCCCGTAGACCTCTGTCTCCATACTCATTGTCTCCACAGACCTCAGTCTGCAGGCCCGATGACCCCAGCGGACCTCCGTCTGCAGACCCGATGTCCACACAGACCTCTGTATGCAGACTCGATGCCACCACAGACCTCTGTCTGCAGACCCGATGCCCCCAGAGTCCTTTGTATTGAGACCCGATGTCCCCAGAGACCTCGGTCTTAAGACCCGATACCCCCAGAAACCTCTGTCTGCAGAACCGATGCCTCTACAGACCTCTGTCTGCAGACCCGATGAACCCAGAGACCTTTGTCTGCAGAAACGATGCCCCCCACAGACCTCTGTCTGAAGACCCGATGCCCTCGCAGACTCTGTCTGCAGACCAGATGCCCCCACAGACCTATGTCTACAGACCGGATGCCCCCATAGACCTCTGTGTGCAGACCTGATGCCGACAGCGGTCGTCGGTCTGCAGACCCGATGCACCCTCAGACCTCTGTCTGCAGACCTAATGCCCCTGCAGTCCTCTGTCTGCAGACCCGATGCCCTCGCAGAACTCAGTCTGCGGACCCGATGCCCGCACCGAACCTCTGTCTGCAGACCCGATGCCCCCGTAGACTCTGTCTGCAGACCATGCCCCTCAGACCTCTGTCTCCATAATCAATGCCCCCATAGACCTCAGTCTGCAGACCTGATGCCCGCACAGACGTCTGTCTGCAGACCCAATGCCCCAACAGACCTCTGTCTGCAGACCGGATGGCCCTACAGTCCTCTGTCTGCAGACCCGATGTCCCCACCGGAATTCTGTCTACAGACCCGATGCCCCCAGCAGACCTCTGTCTGCAGACCCGATGCCATCCCAGACCACTGTCTGCAGACCGGATGCCCCCACAGACCTCTGTATGCGTACTCGATGCCACCACAGACCTCTGTCTGCAGACCCGATGCCCCCAGATTCCTCTGTCTTGAGACCCGATGCACCCAGAGACCTCTGTCTTGAGACCCGATACCCCCAGAGCCCTCTGTCTGCAGAAGCGATGCCTCTACAGACCTCTGTCTGCAGACCCGATGAAACCAGAGACCTCTGTCTGCAGAAACGATGCCCCCATAGACCTCTGTCTGCAGACCGATGCCCCCACAGACCATTGTTTGCAGACCCGATGACACTTTGATCTCTGTCGGAAGACCCGATGCCCCCACTGGACATCTGTCTGCAGACCCGATGACCCACAGACATCTCTCGGCAGACTGATGCCCCCACAGACCTCTCTCTGCAGACCTGATGCCCCAAAGACCCTGTCTGTTGAACGGATGCCAGCACAGTCCTCTGTCTTCAGACCCAATGCCAGCACAGACCCCTATCTGCAGACCAAATGCCCCGAAAGACCTCTGTCTGCAGACTCACTGCCCCCAGGAGACCTCTGTCTGCAGAACCGATGCCTGCGCAGACTCTGTCTGCAGACCAGAAGCCCCCGCAGACCGCTGTCTCCAAACGCTATACACCCATAGACCTCTGTCTGCAGACACGATGCCTACAGCGGTCGTTGGTCTGCAGAACCGATTCGCACACAGACCTCTGTCTGCAAACCCGCCTACCCCGCAGACCTCTGTATGCATAACCGATGCCCCCGCAGACCTCTGTCTGCAGACCCTATGTCCTCGCAGACTCTGTCTGCAGACCAGATGCCAACGCTGACCTCTGTCTCCTTACCCGATGCCTCAACAGACCTCAGTCTGCGGACCCGATGCCCCCACTGGACCTCTGTCTGCAGACCCGATGCCATCCTAGACTCTGTCTGAAGACCAGATGCCCATGCAGACCTCTGACTCCATATACGATGCCCCCACAGACCTCAGTCTGCGGACCCGATGTCCCCGCAGACTCTGTCCGCAGACTGGATGCCCCACAGACCTCTGTCTGCAGACCCGATGCCCCTACCAGACTTCATTCTACAGACCCGATGCCCCCATCGTACCTCTGATGCAAACCCGATGCCCCCAGCGGACCCCTGTCTGCAGACCCGATGCCCAAGCGTACCTCTGTCTGCAGACCCAATGCCCCAGCGTACCTCTGTCTGCAGACCCGATTCCTCCCCAGACCTCTGTCTGCAGACCCGATGGGCCAACAGACCTCTGTCTGCAGACCCGCTGCCCCCGCAGACCTCTATATGCAGAACCGATGCCCCCGCAGACCTTTGTCTGCAGAGCCTATGTCCTCGCAGAGACTGTCTGCATACCAGATGCTAACGCAGACCTCTGTCTCCGTTCCCGATGCCCCCACAGACCTCAGTCTGCGGACCCGATGCCCCCACTGGACCTCTGTCTGTAGACCCGATGACCCCACTTGACCTCTGTCTGTTGACCTGATGCCCACAGAGTCCTCAGTCTGCAGACCTGATGCCCCCACAGACCTCTCTCTGAGGAACCGATGCCCCCCACAGACCTCAGTCTACAGACACGATGCCCCCATAGACCCTCAGTCTGCAGACCCGATGCCCCCAACTGACATCTGTCTGCAGACCCGATGATCCACAGACTTCTCTTGTCAGATTGATGCACCCACAGACTCTGTCGTCATACCAGATGCCCTCGCAGACCTCTGTCTGCAAACCCGATGCCCTCGCAGACTCTGTCTGTAGACCATGCCCACGCAGACCTCTGTCTCCATACCCAATGCCCCCATAGACCTCAGTCTGCAGACCTGATGCCCCCACGGAACCTCTGTCTGCAGACCCGATGCACCCACGGACCTCTATCTGCAAACCCGATGCCCCCAGAGTCCTCTGTCTGCAGACCTGATGCGCCCACAGACCTCTGTATGTAGACCCAATGCCCCCAAGACCTCTGTCTGGATACCAGATGCCCCTGCAGACCTCTGTCTACAGACCCGATGCCCCCATAGACTTCTGTCTGCAGACCTGATGCCAAAAGCGGTCATCTGTCTGCAGACCCGATGCCTCCACGGACCTCTGTCTAAAGAACTGATGACTTAACGGACCTCTGTCTTTAGAACCGATGCTCCCACAGACCTCTCTGTGCAGACATGATGCCCCACAGACCATCAGTCTGCAGACCCGATGCCGCCACTGACCTCTGTCTGCAGACCTGATGCCCCCACAAACCTCTATCTGCAGACTGATGACCCCACAGACCTCTCTCTGCAGACCTGATGCCACACAGACCCTGTCTTTTGACCGGATGCCCCCACAAACCTCTGTCTGCAGACCCGATTCCCCCCACAGACTTCTGTCTGCAGACCCGATGCCCCCACAGACGTCTGTCTGCAGACCCGATGCCCCCAGCGGACCTCCATCTACAGACCCGATGCTCCCACCGATCTCTGTCTGCAGACCCAATTCCCCCAGAGACCTCTGGCTGGAGACCCGATGCCCCCGCAGACCTCTTTCTGTATACCCGATGCCCACACAGACCTCTGTCTTCAGACCCGATGCCTCGATGGACCTCTGTCTGCAGACCCGATGCCCCCAGAGGCCTCTGTTTGCTGACCCGATGCTCACAGTGGACCTCTGTATGCAGAACCGATGCTCCCAATGACCACTGTCTGCACACCCAATGCCCCCATAGACCTCTGTGTGCAGAACCGATGGTCCCACAGACCTCAGTCTGCATACCCGATGCCGCCACAGACCTCTGTCTGCAGACCCGAAGCCCCCCAGTGGATCTCTGTCTGCAGAGCCCATGGCCAAAGTGGACCTCTGTCTGCAGACCCGATGCCCCCAGAGGCCTCTGTTTGCCGACCCAATGCTCCCATTGGACCTCTGTATGCAGAACCGATGCTCCCAATGACCACTGTCTGCACACCCGATGCCCCCATAGACCTCTGTGTGCAGAACCGATGGTCCCACAGACCTCTGTCTGCATACCCGATGCTGCCACAGACCTCTGTCTGCAGACCCGAAGCCCCCAGTGGATCTCTGTCTGCAGAGCCCATGGCCAAAGTGGACCTCTGTCTGCAGACCCGATGCCCCCACAGACCTCTGTCGGCAGACACGATGCCCCCACAGACAATCTGTCTGCAGACCGGATGCCCTCCGCGGACCTTTGTCTACAGAACTGATGCCTCCATGGACCTCTGTCTGCAGACTCGATGCCCGCACAGACCTCTGTCTACAGAACTGATGCGTCCATGGACCTCTGTCTTCAGACCCGATGCCCCCAGAGTCCTCTGTCTGCAGACACGATGCCCCCAGAGGACCTCTGTATGCAGAACCAATGCTCCCCAATGACCACTGTCTGCACACCGGATGCCCCCATAGACCTCTGTCTGAAGAATCGATGGTCCCACAGACCTCTGTCTGCAGACCCGATGACGCCACAGACCTCTGTCTGCGGACACGATGCCCTCCGCAGACCTCGTTCTGGAGACCCGATGCCTTTGCAGACTCTGTCTGCAGTCCAGATGCCCCTGCAGACCTCTGTCTACAAAACTGATGCCAAAAGCAGTCGTCTTTCTGCAGACTTGATGCCCCCACCGACCTATGTCTGCAGACCCGATGGCCCCACAGACCTCTGTCTGCAGAACCAATGCCCCCAGAGAACTCTGATTGCAGACCACATTCCCGCACAGACCTCTGTTGGCAGACACGATGCCCCCACAGACAATCTGTCTGCAGACCCGATGCCCCCAGCAGACATCTGTCTGCAGACCTGTAGCCCAAACAGACCTCTCTCGGCAGACTGATGCCAAAACAGACCTCTGTCTGCAGGCCCGATGCCCCCAAAACCTCTGTCTGCTGTCCCAAAGCCCCCACAGACCTCTGTCTGCAGTTCTGATGCCCCGCAGACCCTGTCTGCAAACCAAAACCCCGAAGACCTCTGTCTGCAGACCCGATGCCCCCACAGACCTCTGTCTGCAGACCTGATGCCCCCAGAGACCTCTGTCTGCAGACCCGATGCACCCACAGACCATTTTTTGCAGACCCGATGACACTTTGATCTCTGTCTGCAGACCTGATGCCCCCAGTGGACATCTGTCTGCAGACCCGATGACCCACAGACCTCTGTCTGCGGACACGATGCCCTCCGCAGACCTCGTTCTGAAGACCTGATGCCCTCGCAAACTCTGTCTTCAGTCCAGATGCCACTGCAGACCTCTGTCTACAAACCTGATGCCAAAAGCGGTCATCTCTCTGCAGACTTGATGCCCCCCACCGACCTATGTCTGCAGACCCGATGCCCCCACAGACCTGAGACCCGATGCCTTAGCAGACTCTGTCTGCACACCAGATGCCCCAACAGACCTCTGTTTGCAGACCCGATGACCCACAGATCTCTCTCTGCAGACGCAATGTCCCTTAGACCTCTGTCGGCAGACACAATGCCCCCAGAGACAATCTGTCTGCAGACCCGATGACCCCACAGACGTCTGTCTGCAGACCGGATGCCCCCAGCGGACCTCTTTCTGCAGATTTAATGCCCTAGCAGACTCTGTCTGCAGACCAGATTCCCCCACAGACCACTGTCTACAGACCCGATGCCCCCAGCGGACCTCTTTCTGCAGATCTGATGCAAACAGTAAGCGTCTGTCTGCAGACCCGATGCCACCAAAGATCTCTGTCTGTAGAACTGACGCCTCCAGCGGACCTCCGTCTGCATACCCGATGCCTCCACAGACCTCTGTCTGCAGACCCAATGCCCCCAGAGGCCTATGTCTGCAGACCAGATGCCAACAGAGGACCTCTGTCTGCAGACCCGATGCCCCCAAAGAAGTATGTCTGCAGACCCACTGCCCCCAGTGGACCCCTGTCTGCATACCCGATGCCCCCCGCAGACCTCTGTCTGCAGACAGGATGCCCTCAGCAGACCTCTTTCTGCAGACTCAATGCCCTAGCAGACTATGTCTGCAGACCAGATCCCCGCAGACCACTGTCTACAGACCAGATGCCCCCATAGACCTCTGTCTGCAGACCTGATGCCAACAGTGGGCGTCTGTCTGCAGACCTGATGCCACTAAAGACCTCTGTCTGTAGAACTGATGCTTCCAGCAGACCTCGGTCTGCATACCCGATGCCTCCACAGACCTCTGTCTGCAGACCCAATGCCCCCAGAGGCCTCTGTCTGCAGACCAGATGCCCCCAGAGGACCTCTGTCTGCAGACCCGATGCCCCCCAAAGAAGTATGTCTGCAGACCCACTGCGCACAGTGGACCCCTGTCTGCATACCCGATGCCCCCCCGCAGACATCTGTCTGCAGATCCGATGCCCTAGCAGACTCTGTCTGTAGATCAAATGCCCCCGCAGACCTCTGTCTCCAAACCCGATGTACCCAAAGACCTCTGTCTGCAGACCCGATGCCTACAGCGGTCGTTTGTCTGCAGACACGATGCCCGCACAGACTTCTGTCTGTAGACCGGATGCCCCCGCAGACTCTGTCTGCAGACCATGCCCCCACAGACCTCTGTCTCCCTAATCAATGCCACCACAGACCACAGTCTGCCGGCCTGATGCCCCCCACAGACCTTTGTATGCAGAAACGATGTTCTCAGAGACCTCTGTCTGCAGAACCGATTCCAGCACAGACCTCTGTCTGCAGACCCGATGCCCCCGTAGACCTCTGTCTGCAGACCAAATGCCAACAGCGTACATCTTTCTGCAGACCTGTAGCCCCCAGAGACCTCTCTCGGCAGACTGATGCACCCACAGACCTCTGTCTGCAGAACCGATGCCTTCAGCGGACCTCTGTCGGTAGACCCGTTGACCCACAGACCTCTCTGCAGACCTGATGCACCTTAGACCTCTCTCGGCAGACCCGATGCCCCCACAGACCTCTGGTGCAGACCCGATGCCTTCAGCGGACCTCTGTTTGCAGACCCCAGGACCCACAGATCTCTCTCTGTAAACCCGATGGCCCTTAGACCTCTGTCGGCAGACGCGATGCCCCAACAGACAATCTGTCTGCAGACCCGATGCCCCCAGCGGACATCTGTCTGCAGACCTGTAGCCACCACAGAACTCTCTCGATATTCTGATACCCCCACAGACCTCTGTCTGCAGATCCGATGCCCCCGCAGACTCTGTCTGCACACCATGACCCCGCATACCTCTGTCTGCAGACCCGATGCCACCACAGACCTCTGTCTGTAGACACGATGCCCCCAGAGACCTCTGTCTGCACACCCAATGCCCACACAGAAATCTGTCTGCAGACCTGATGCCCCCACAGACCTCTGTCTGCAGACCCAATGCCCCCACAGATCTCTGTCTGAAGATAAGACGCCCCCTGCGGACCTCTGTCTGCAGACCCGATGCTTACACAGACCTCTGTCTGCAGACACGATGCCCCCACACACCTCTGTCTGCAGACCTGATGCCCCCACAAACATCAGTCTGAAGACCCGATGCGACCACAGACCTCTGTCTGCAGAAACGATGCGCCCCCTCAGACTTCGTTCTGCAGACCCGATGTCCTCTCAGAATCTGTCTGCAGAACAGATGCCCCCGCAGACCTCTGTCTACAGACCCGATGCTCCCATAGAACTCTGTCTGCAGACCTGATGCCAAAAGCGGTTGTCTGTCTGCAGAAGCAATGCCCCCACAGACCTCTGTCTGCAGACCCGATGCCCCCACAGACCTCTGTCTGCAGACCCGATGCCCCCCGAACTCTGTCTGCAGACCTCATGCCCCCACAGACCTCTGTCTGCAGACCCGATGCCCCCAGGTGACCTCTGTCTGCATACCCGATTCTGGCCCGCAATCCACTGTCTGCAGACCTGATGCCCTAGCAGACAATGTCTGCAGGCCCAATGCCCCCACAGATCTCTGTCTGAAGATACGATGCCCCCCTGCAGAACTCTGTCTACAGACATGATGCCCCCATAGACCTCTGTCTGCAGACCTGGTGCCAACAGCGGTCGTCTGTCTGCAGATTCGATGCCCCCACATACCTCTGTCTGAAGAACCCATGCCTCCAGCTGACCTTCATCTGCAGACCCGATGCCCTCACAGACCTCTGTCTGCAGACTAATGACCCCATAGACCTCTCTGTGCCGACCTCATGCCACACAGACCCTGTCTGTTTACCCGATGCCCCCACAGACCTCTGTCTGCAGAAACAATGACAGCACAGACACCTATCTGCAGACCCGATGCCCCGAAAGACCTCTGTCGGCAGACCAACTGCCCCCAGCAGACCTCTGTCTGAAGACCCGATGCCTGCGCAGACTCTGTCTGCAGACCTGATGCCCCCAATGACCCCTGTATGCAGACCCAATGCCCACACAGACCTCTGTCTGTAGACATGATGCCCCCAGAGACCTCTGTCTGCAGACCTGATGCCCACACAGACCTCTTTCTGCAGATCCTATGCCCCCCACAAACCTTTGTTTGCAGACCCAATGCAGCCCAGACCTCTGTCTGCAGACCCGATGCCCCCGCAGATTCAGTCTGCAGACCATACCCCCCGTAGACCTCTGTCTCCATACTCATTGTCTCCACAGACCTCAGTCTGCAGGCCCGATGACCCCAGCGGACCTCCGTCTGCAGACCCGATGTCCACACAGACCTCTGTATGCAGACTCGATGCCACCACAGACCTCTGTCTGCAGACCCGATGCCCCCAGAGTCCTTTGTATTGAGACCCGATGTCCCCAGAGACCTCGGTCTTAAGACCCGATACCCCCAGAAACCTCTGTCTGCAGAACCGATGCCTCTACAGACCTCTGTCTGCAGACCCGATGAACCCAGAGACCTTTGTCTGCAGAAACGATGCCCCCACAGACCTCTGTCTGAAGACCCGATGCCCTCGCAGACTCTGTCTGCAGACCAGATGCCCCCACAGACCTATGTCTACAGACCGGATGCCCCCATAGACCTCTGTGTGCAGACCTGATGCCGACAGCGGTCGTCGGTCTGCAGACCCGATGCACCCTCAGACCTCTGTCTGCAGACCTAATGCCCCTGCAGTCCTCTGTCTGCAGACCCGATGCCCTCGCAGAACTCAGTCTGCGGACCCGATGCCCGCACCGAACCTCTGTCTGCAGACCCGATGCCCCCGTAGACTCTGTCTGCAGACCATGCCCCTCAGACCTCTGTCTCCATAATCAATGCCCCCATAGACCTCAGTCTGCAGACCTGATGCCCGCACAGACGTCTGTCTGCAGACCCAATGCCCCAACAGACCTCTGTCTGCAGACCGGATGGCCCTACAGTCCTCTGTCTGCAGACCCGATGTCCCCACCGGAATTCTGTCTACAGACCCGATGCCCCCAGCAGACCTCTGTCTGCAGACCCGATGCCATCCCAGACCACTGTCTGCAGACCGGATGCCCCCACAGACCTCTGTATGCGTACTCGATGCCACCACAGACCTCTGTCTGCAGACCCGATGCCCCCAGATTCCTCTGTCTTGAGACCCGATGCACCCAGAGACCTCTGTCTTGAGACCCGATACCCCCAGAGCCCTCTGTCTGCAGAAGCGATGCCTCTACAGACCTCTGTCTGCAGACCCGATGAAACCAGAGACCTCTGTCTGCAGAAACGATGCCCCCATAGACCTCTGTCTGCAGACCGATGCCCCCCACAGACCATTGTTTGCAGACCCGATGACACTTTGATCTCTGTCGGAAGACCCGATGCCCCCCACTGGACATCTGTCTGCAGACCCGATGACCCACAGACATCTCTCGGCAGACTGATGCCCCCACAGACCTCTCTCTGCAGACCTGATGCCCCAAAGACCCTGTCTGTTGAACGGATGCCAGCACAGTCCTCTGTCTTCAGACCCAATGCCAGCACAGACCCCTATCTGCAGACCAAATGCCCCGAAAGACCTCTGTCTGCAGACTCACTGCCCCCAGGAGACCTCTGTCTGCAGAACCGATGCCTGCGCAGACTCTGTCTGCAGACCAGAAGCCCCCGCAGACCGCTGTCTCCAAACGCTATACACCCATAGACCTCTGTCTGCAGACACGATGCCTACAGCGGTCGTTGGTCTGCAGAACCGATTCGCACACAGACCTCTGTCTGCAAACCCACCTACCCCGCAGACCTCTGTATGCATAACCGATGCCCCCGCAGACCTCTGTCTGCAGACCCTATGTCCTCGCAGACTCTGTCTGCAGACCAGATGCCAACGCTGACCTCTGTCTCCTTACCCGATGCCTCAACAGACCTCAGTCTGCGGACCCGATGCCCCCACTGGACCTCTGTCTGCAGACCCGATGCCATCCTAGACTCTGTCTGAAGACCAGATGCCCATGCAGACCTCTGACTCCATATACGATGCCCCCACAGACCTCAGTCTGCGGACCCGATGTCCCCGCAGACTCTGTCCGCAGACTGGATGCCCCACAGACCTCTGTCTGCAGACCCGATGCCCCTACCAGACTTCATTCTACAGACCCGATGCCCCCATCGTACCTCTGATGCAAACCCGATGCCCCCAGCGGACCCCTGTCTGCAGACCCGATGCCCAAGCGTACCTCTGTCTGCAGACCCAATGCCCCAGCGTACCTCTGTCTGCAGACCCGATTCCTCCCCAGACCTCTGTCTGCAGACCCGATGGGCCAACAGACCTCTGTCTGCAGACCCGCTGCCCCCGCAGACCTCTATATGCAGAACCGATGCCCCCGCAGACCTTTGTCTGCAGAGCCTATGTCCTCGCAGAGACTGTCTGCATACCAGATGCTAACGCAGACCTCTGTCTCCGTTCCCGATGCCCCCACAGACCTCAGTCTGCGGACCCGATGCCCCCACTGGACCTCTGTCTGTAGACCCGATGACCCCACTTGACCTCTGTCTGTTGACCTGATGCCCACAGAGTCCTCAGTCTGCAGACCTGATGCCCCCACAGACCTCTCTCTGAGGAACCGATGCCCCCCACAGACCTCAGTCTACAGACACGATGCCCCCATAGACCCTCAGTCTGCAGACCCGATGCCCCCCTGACATCTGTCTGCAGACCCGATGATCCACAGACTTCTCTTGTCAGATTGATGCACCCACAGACTCTGTCGTCATACCAGATGCCCTCGCAGACCTCTGTCTGCAAACCCGATGCCCTCGCAGACTCTGTCTGTAGACCATGCCCACGCAGACCTCTGTCTCCATACCCAATGCCCCCATAGACCTCAGTCTGCAGACCTGATGCCCCCCACGGAACCTCTGTCTGCAGACCCGATGCACCCACGGACCTCTATCTGCAAACCCGATGCCCCCAGAGTCCTCTGTCTGCAGACCTGATGCGCCCACAGACCTCTGTATGTAGACCCAATGCCCCCAAGACCTCTGTCTGGATACCAGATGCCCCTGCAGACCTCTGTCTACAGACCCGATGCCCCCATAGACTTCTGTCTGCAGACCTGATGCCAAAAGCGGTCATCTGTCTGCAGACCCGATGCCTCCACGGACCTCTGTCTAAAGAACTGATGACTTAACGGACCTCTGTCTTTAGAACCGATGCTCCCACAGACCTCTCTGTGCAGACATGATGCCCCACAGACCATCAGTCTGCAGACCCGATGCCGCCACTGACCTCTGTCTGCAGACCTGATGCCCCCACAAACCTCTATCTGCAGACTGATGACCCCACAGACCTCTCTCTGCAGACCTGATGCCACACAGACCCTGTCTTTTGACCGGATGCCCCCACAAACCTCTGTCTGCAGACCCGATTCCCCCCACAGACTTCTGTCTGCAGACCCGATGCCCCCACAGACGTCTGTCTGCAGACCCGATGCCCCCAGCGGACCTCCATCTGCAGACCCGATGCTCCCACCGATCTCTGTCTGCAGACCCAATTCCCCCAGAGACCTCTGGCTGGAGACCCGATGCCCCCGCAGACCTCTTTCTGTATACCCGATGCCCACACAGACCTCTGTCTTCAGACCCGATGCCCCGATGGACCTCTGTCTGCAGACCCGATGCCCCCAGAGGCCTCTGTTTGCTGACCCGATGCTCACAGTGGACCTCTGTATGCAGAACCGATGCTCCCAATGACCACTGTCTGCACACCCAATGCCCCCATAGACCTCTGTGTGCAGAACCGATGGTCCCACAGACCTCAGTCTGCATACCCGATGCCGCCACAGACCTCTGTCTGCAGACCCGAAGCCCCCAGTGGATCTCTGTCTGCAGAGCCCATGGCCAAAGTGGACCTCTGTCTGCAGACCCGATGCCCCCAGAGGCCTCTGTTTGCCGACCCAATGCTCCCATTGGACCTCTGTATGCAGAACCGATGCTCCCAATGACCACTGTCTGCACACCCGATGCCCCCATAGACCTCTGTGTGCAGAACCGATGGTCCCACAGACCTCTGTCTGCATACCCGATGCTGCCACAGACCTCTGTCTGCAGACCCGAAGCCCCCAGTGGATCTCTGTCTGCAGAGCCCATGGCCAAAGTGGACCTCTGTCTGCAGACCCGATGCCCCCACAGACCTCTGTCGGCAGACACGATGCCCCCACAGACAATCTGTCTGCAGACCGGATGCCCTCCGCGGACCTTTGTCTACAGAACTGATGCCTCCATGGACCTCTGTCTGCAGACTCGATGCCCGCACAGACCTCTGTCTACAGAACTGATGCGTCCATGGACCTCTGTCTTCAGACCCGATGCCCCCCAGAGTCCTCTGTCTGCAGACACGATGCCCCCAGAGGACCTCTGTATGCAGAACCAATGCTCCCAATGACCACTGTCTGCACACCGGATGCCCCCATAGACCTCTGTCTGAAGAATCGATGGTCCCACAGACCTCTGTCTGCAGACCCGATGACGCCACAGACCTCTGTCTGCGGACACGATGCCCTCCGCAGACCTCGTTCTGAAGACCTGATGCCCTCGCAAACTCTGTCTTCAGTCCAGATGCCACTGCAGACCTCTGTCTACAAACCTGATGCCAAAAGCGGTCATCTCTCTGCAGACTTGATGCCCCCACCGACCTATGTCTGCAGACCCGATGCCCCCACAGACCTGAGACCCGATGCCTTAGCAGACTCTGTCTGCACACCAGATGCCCCAACAGACCTCTGTTTGCAGACCCGATGACCCACAGATCTCTCTCTGCAGACGCAATGTCCCTTAGACCTCTGTCGGCAGACACAATGCCCCCAGAGACAATCTGTCTGCAGACCCGATGACCCCACAGACGTCTGTCTGCAGACCGGATGCCCCCAGCGGACCTCTTTCTGCAGATTTAATGCCCTAGCAGACTCTGTCTGCAGACCAGATTCCCCCACAGACCACTGTCTACAGACCCGATGCCCCCAGCGGACCTCTTTCTGCAGATCTGATGCAAACAGTAAGCGTCTGTCTGCAGACCCGATGCCACCAAAGATCTCTGTCTGTAGAACTGACGCCTCCAGCGGACCTCCGTCTGCATACCCGATGCCTCCACAGACCTCTGTCTGCAGACCCAATGCCCCCAGAGGCCTCTGTCTGCAGACCAGATGCCCCCAGAGGACCTCTGTCTGCAGACCCGATGCCCCCAAAGAAGTATGTCTGCAGACCCACTGCGCACAGTGGACCCCTGTCTGCATACCCGATGCCCCCCCCGCAGACATCTGTCTGCAGATCCGATGCCCTAGCAGACTCTGTCTGTAGATCAAATGCCCCCGCAGACCTCTGTCTCCAAACCCGATGTACCCAAAGACCTCTGTCTGCAGACCCGATGCCTACAGCGGTCGTTTGTCTGCAGACACGATGCCCGCACAGACTTCTGTCTGTAGACCGGATGCCCCCGCAGACTCTGTCTGCAGACCATGCCCCCACAGACCTCTGTCTCCCTAATCAATGCCACCACAGACCACAGTCTGCCGGCCTGATGCCCCCACAGACCTTTGTATGCAGAAACGATGTTCTCAGAGACCTCTGTCTGCAGAACCGATTCCAGCACAGACCTCTGTCTGCAGACCCGATGCCCCCGTAGACCTCTGTCTGCAGACCAAATGCCAACAGCGTACATCTTTCTGCAGACCTGTAGCCCCCAGAGACCTCTCTCGGCAGACTGATGCACCCACAGACCTCTGTCTGCAGAACCGATGCCTTCAGCGGACCTCTGTCGGTAGACCCGTTGACCCACAGACCTCTCTGCAGACCTGATGCACCTTAGACCTCTCTCGGCAGACCCGATGCCCCCCACAGACCTCTGGTGCAGACCCGATGCCTTCAGCGGACCTCTGTTTGCAGACCCCAGGACCCACAGATCTCTCTCTGTAAACCCGATGGCCCTTAGACCTCTGTCGGCAGACGCGATGCCCCAACAGACAATCTGTCTGCAGACCCGATGCCCCCAGCGGACATCTGTCTGCAGACCTGTAGCCACCACAGAACTCTCTCGATATTCTGATACCCCCACAGACCTCTGTCTGCAGATCCGATGCCCCCGCAGACTCTGTCTGCACACCATGACCCCGCATACCTCTGTCTGCAGACCCGATGCCACCACAGACCTCTGTCTGTAGACACGATGCCCCCAGAGACCTCTGTCTGCACACCCAATGCCCACACAGAAATCTGTCTGCAGACCTGATGCCCCCCACAGACCTCTGTCTGCAGACCCAATGCCCCCACAGATCTCTGTCTGAAGATAAGACGCCCCCTGCGGACCTCTGTCTGCAGACCCGATGCTTACACAGACCTCTGTCTGCAGACACGATGCCCCCACACACCTCTGTCTGCAGACCTGATGCCCCCACAAACATCAGTCTGAAGACCCGATGCGACCACAGACCTCTGTCTGCAGAAACGATGCGCCCCCTCAGACTTCGTTCTGCAGACCCGATGTCCTCTCAGAATCTGTCTGCAGAACAGATGCCCCCGCAGACCTCTGTCTACAGACCCGATGCTCCCATAGAACTCTGTCTGCAGACCTGATGCCAAAAGCGGTTGTCTGTCTGCAGAAGCAATGCCCCCACAGACCTCTGTCTGCAGACCCGATGCCCCCCACAGACCTCTGTCTGCAGACCCGATGCCCCCCCGAACTCTGTCTGCAGACCTCATGCCCCCACAGACCTCTGTCTGCAGACCCGATGCCCCCAGGTGACCTCTGTCTGCATACCCGATTCTGGCCCGCAATCCACTGTCTGCAGACCTGATGCCCTAGCAGACAATGTCTGCAGGCCCAATGCCCCCACAGATCTCTGTCTGAAGATACGATGCCCCCTGCAGAACTCTGTCTACAGACATGATGCCCCCATAGACCTCTGTCTGCAGACCTGGTGCCAACAGCGGTCGTCTGTCTGCAGATTCGATGCCCCCACATACCTCTGTCTGAAGAACCCATGCCTCCAGCTGACCTTCATCTGCAGACCCGATGCCCTCACAGACCTCTGTCTGCAGACTAATGACCCCATAGACCTCTCTGTGCCGACCTCATGCCACACAGACCCTGTCTGTTTACCCGATGCCCCCACAGACCTCTGTCTGCAGAAACAATGACAGCACAGACACCTATCTGCAGACCCGATGCCCCGAAAGACCTCTGTCGGCAGACCAACTGCCCCCAGCAGACCTCTGTCTGAAGACCCGATGCCTGCGCAGACTCTGTCTGCAGACCTGATGCCCCCAATGACCCCTGTATGCAGACCCAATGCCCACACAGACCTCTGTCTGTAGACATGATGCCCCCAGAGACCTCTGTCTGCAGACCTGATGCCCACACAGACCTCTTTCTGCAGATCCTATGCCCCCACAAACCTTTGTTTGCAGACCCAATGCAGCCCAGACCTCTGTCTGCAGACCCGATGCCCCCGCAGATTCAGTCTGCAGACCATACCCCCGTAGACCTCTGTCTCCATACTCATTGTCTCCACAGACCTCAGTCTGCAGGCCCGATGACCCCAGCGGACCTCCGTCTGCAGACCCGATGTCCACACAGACCTCTGTATGCAGACTCGATGCCACCACAGACCTCTGTCTGCAGACCCGATGCCCCCAGAGTCCTTTGTATTGAGACCCGATGTCCCCAGAGACCTCGGTCTTAAGACCCGATACCCCCAGAAACCTCTGTCTGCAGAACCGATGCCTCTACAGACCTCTGTCTGCAGACCCGATGAACCCAGAGACCTTTGTCTGCAGAAACGATGCCCCCCACAGACCTCTGTCTGAAGACCCGATGCCCTCGCAGACTCTGTCTGCAGACCAGATGCCCCCACAGACCTATGTCTACAGACCGGATGCCCCCATAGACCTCTGTGTGCAGACCTGATGCCGACAGCGGTCGTCGGTCTGCAGACCCGATGCACCCTCAGACCTCTGTCTGCAGACCTAATGCCCCTGCAGTCCTCTGTCTGCAGACCCGATGCCCTCGCAGAACTCAGTCTGCGGACCCGATGCCCGCACCGAACCTCTGTCTGCAGACCCGATGCCCCCGTAGACTCTGTCTGCAGACCATGCCCCTCAGACCTCTGTCTCCATAATCAATGCCCCCATAGACCTCAGTCTGCAGACCTGATGCCCGCACAGACGTCTGTCTGCAGACCCAATGCCCCAACAGACCTCTGTCTGCAGACCGGATGGCCCTACAGTCCTCTGTCTGCAGACCCGATGTCCCCACCGGAATTCTGTCTACAGACCCGATGCCCCCAGCAGACCTCTGTCTGCAGACCCGATGCCATCCCAGACCACTGTCTGCAGACCGGATGCCCCCACAGACCTCTGTATGCGTACTCGATGCCACCACAGACCTCTGTCTGCAGACCCGATGCCCCCAGATTCCTCTGTCTTGAGACCCGATGCACCCAGAGACCTCTGTCTTGAGACCCGATACCCCCAGAGCCCTCTGTCTGCAGAAGCGATGCCTCTACAGACCTCTGTCTGCAGACCCGATGAAACCAGAGACCTCTGTCTGCAGAAACGATGCCCCCATAGACCTCTGTCTGCAGACCGATGCCCCCACAGACCATTGTTTGCAGACCCGATGACACTTTGATCTCTGTCGGAAGACCCGATGCCCCCACTGGACATCTGTCTGCAGACCCGATGACCCACAGACATCTCTCGGCAGACTGATGCCCCCACAGACCTCTCTCTGCAGACCTGATGCCCCAAAGACCCTGTCTGTTGAACGGATGCCAGCACAGTCCTCTGTCTTCAGACCCAATGCCAGCACAGACCCCTATCTGCAGACCAAATGCCCCGAAAGACCTCTGTCTGCAGACTCACTGCCCCCAGGAGACCTCTGTCTGCAGAACCGATGCCTGCGCAGACTCTGTCTGCAGACCAGAAGCCCCCGCAGACCGCTGTCTCCAAACGCTATACACCCATAGACCTCTGTCTGCAGACACGATGCCTACAGCGGTCGTTGGTCTGCAGAACCGATTCGCACACAGACCTCTGTCTGCAAACCCGCCTACCCCGCAGACCTCTGTATGCATAACCGATGCCCCCGCAGACCTCTGTCTGCAGACCCTATGTCCTCGCAGACTCTGTCTGCAGACCAGATGCCAACGCTGACCTCTGTCTCCTTACCCGATGCCTCAACAGACCTCAGTCTGCGGACCCGATGCCCCCACTGGACCTCTGTCTGCAGACCCGATGCCATCCTAGACTCTGTCTGAAGACCAGATGCCCATGCAGACCTCTGACTCCATATACGATGCCCCCACAGACCTCAGTCTGCGGACCCGATGTCCCCGCAGACTCTGTCCGCAGACTGGATGCCCCACAGACCTCTGTCTGCAGACCCGATGCCCCTACCAGACTTCATTCTACAGACCCGATGCCCCCATCGTACCTCTGATGCAAACCCGATGCCCCCAGCGGACCCCTGTCTGCAGACCCGATGCCCAAGCGTACCTCTGTCTGCAGACCCAATGCCCCAGCGTACCTCTGTCTGCAGACCCGATTCCTCCCCAGACCTCTGTCTGCAGACCCGATGGGCCAACAGACCTCTGTCTGCAGACCCGCTGCCCCCGCAGACCTCTATATGCAGAACCGATGCCCCCGCAGACCTTTGTCTGCAGAGCCTATGTCCTCGCAGAGACTGTCTGCATACCAGATGCTAACGCAGACCTCTGTCTCCGTTCCCGATGCCCCCACAGACCTCAGTCTGCGGACCCGATGCCCCCCACTGGACCTCTGTCTGTAGACCCGATGACCCCACTTGACCTCTGTCTGTTGACCTGATGCCCACAGAGTCCTCAGTCTGCAGACCTGATGCCCCCACAGACCTCTCTCTGAGGAACCGATGCCCCCCACAGACCTCAGTCTACAGACACGATGCCCCCATAGACCCTCAGTCTGCAGACCCGATGCCCCCGTAGACTCTGTCTGTAGACCATGCCCACGCAGACCTCTGTCTCCATACCCAATGCCCCCATAGACCTCAGTCTGCAGACCTGATGCCCCCACGGAACCTCTGTCTGCAGACCCGATGCACCCACGGACCTCTATCTGCAAACCCGATGCCCCCAGAGTCCTCTGTCTGCAGACCTGATGCGCCCACAGACCTCTGTATGTAGACCCAATGCCCCCAAGACCTCTGTCTGGATACCAGATGCCCCTGCAGACCTCTGTCTACAGACCCGATGCCCCCATAGACTTCTGTCTGCAGACCTGATGCCAAAAGCGGTCATCTGTCTGCAGACCCGATGCCTCCACGGACCTCTGTCTAAAGAACTGATGACTTAACGGACCTCTGTCTTTAGAACCGATGCTCCCACAGACCTCTCTGTGCAGACATGATGCCCCACAGACCATCAGTCTGCAGACCCGATGCCGCCACTGACCTCTGTCTGCAGACCTGATGCCCCCCACAAACCTCTATCTGCAGACTGATGACCCCACAGACCTCTCTCTGCAGACCTGATGCCACACAGACCCTGTCTTTTGACCGGATGCCCCCACAAACCTCTGTCTGCAGACCCGATTCCCCCCACAGACTTCTGTCTGCAGACCCGATGCCCCCACAGACGTCTGTCTGCAGACCCGATGCCCCCCAGCGGACCTCCATCTGCAGACCCGATGCTCCCACCGATCTCTGTCTGCAGACCCAATTCCCCCAGAGACCTCTGGCTGGAGACCCGATGCCCCCGCAGACCTCTTTCTGTATACCCGATGCCCACACAGACCTCTGTCTTCAGACCCGATGCCTCGATGGACCTCTGTCTGCAGACCCGATGCCCCCAGAGGCCTCTGTTTGCTGACCCGATGCTCACAGTGGACCTCTGTATGCAGAACCGATGCTCCCAATGACCACTGTCTGCACACCCAATGCCCCCATAGACCTCTGTGTGCAGAACCGATGGTCCCACAGACCTCAGTCTGCATACCCGATGCCGCCACAGACCTCTGTCTGCAGACCCGAAGCCCCCAGTGGATCTCTGTCTGCAGAGCCCATGGCCAAAGTGGACCTCTGTCTGCAGACCCGATGCCCCCAGAGGCCTCTGTTTGCCGACCCAATGCTCCCATTGGACCTCTGTATGCAGAACCGATGCTCCCAATGACCACTGTCTGCACACCCGATGCCCCCATAGACCTCTGTGTGCAGAACCGATGGTCCCACAGACCTCTGTCTGCATACCCGATGCTGCCACAGACCTCTGTCTGCAGACCCGAAGCCCCCAGTGGATCTCTGTCTGCAGAGCCCATGGCCAAAGTGGACCTCTGTCTGCAGACCCGATGCCCCCCACAGACCTCTGTCGGCAGACACGATGCCCCCACAGACAATCTGTCTGCAGACCGGATGCCCTCCGCGGACCTTTGTCTACAGAACTGATGCCTCCATGGACCTCTGTCTGCAGACTCGATGCCCGCACAGACCTCTGTCTACAGAACTGATGCGTCCATGGACCTCTGTCTTCAGACCCGATGCCCCCAGAGTCCTCTGTCTGCAGACACGATGCCCCCCAGAGGACCTCTGTATGCAGAACCAATGCTCCCAATGACCACTGTCTGCACACCGGATGCCCCCATAGACCTCTGTCTGAAGAATCGATGGTCCCACAGACCTCTGTCTGCAGACCCGATGACGCCACAGACCTCTGTCTGCGGACACGATGCCCTCCGCAGACCTCGTTCTGGAGACCCGATGCCTTTGCAGACTCTGTCTGCAGTCCAGATGCCCCTGCAGACCTCTGTCTACAAAACTGATGCCAAAAGCAGTCGTCTTTCTGCAGACTTGATGCCCCCACCGACCTATGTCTGCAGACCCGATGGCCCCACAGACCTCTGTCTGCAGAACCAATGCCCCCAGAGAACTCTGATTGCAGACCACATTCCCGCACAGACCTCTGTTGGCAGACACGATGCCCCCACAGACAATCTGTCTGCAGACCCGATGCCCCCAGCAGACATCTGTCTGCAGACCTGTAGCCCAAACAGACCTCTCTCGGCAGACTGATGCCAAAACAGACCTCTGTCTGCAGGCCCGATGCCCCCAAAAACCTCTGTCTGCTGTCCCAAAGCCCCCACAGACCTCTGTCTGCAGTTCTGATGCCCCGCAGACCCTGTCTGCAAACCAAAACCCCGAAGACCTCTGTCTGCAGACCCGATGCCCCCACAGACCTCTGTCTGCAGACCTGATGCCCCCAGAGACCTCTGTCTGCAGACCCGATGCACCCACAGACCATTTTTTGCAGACCCGATGACACTTTGATCTCTGTCTGCAGACCTGATGCCCCCAGTGGACATCTGTCTGCAGACCCGATGACCCACAGACCTCTGTCTGCGGACACGATGCCCTCCGCAGACCTCGTTCTGAAGACCTGATGCCCTCGCAAACTCTGTCTTCAGTCCAGATGCCACTGCAGACCTCTGTCTACAAACCTGATGCCAAAAGCGGTCATCTCTCTGCAGACTTGATGCCCCCCACCGACCTATGTCTGCAGACCCGATGCCCCCACAGACCTGAGACCCGATGCCTTAGCAGACTCTGTCTGCACACCAGATGCCCCAACAGACCTCTGTTTGCAGACCCGATGACCCACAGATCTCTCTCTGCAGACGCAATGTCCCTTAGACCTCTGTCGGCAGACACAATGCCCCCAGAGACAATCTGTCTGCAGACCCGATGACCCCACAGACGTCTGTCTGCAGACCGGATGCCCCCAGCGGACCTCTTTCTGCAGATTTAATGCCCTAGCAGACTCTGTCTGCAGACCAGATTCCCCCACAGACCACTGTCTACAGACCCGATGCCCCCAGCGGACCTCTTTCTGCAGATCTGATGCAAACAGTAAGCGTCTGTCTGCAGACCCGATGCCACCAAAGATCTCTGTCTGTAGAACTGACGCCTCCAGCGGACCTCCGTCTGCATACCCGATGCCTCCACAGACCTCTGTCTGCAGACCCAATGCCCCCAGAGGCCTATGTCTGCAGACCAGATGCCAACAGAGGACCTCTGTCTGCAGACCCGATGCCCCCAAAGAAGTATGTCTGCAGACCCACTGCGCACAGTGGACCCCTGTCTGCATACCCGATGCCCCCCCGCAGACATCTGTCTGCAGATCCGATGCCCTAGCAGACTCTGTCTGTAGATCAAATGCCCCCGCAGACCTCTGTCTCCAAACCCGATGTACCCAAAGACCTCTGTCTGCAGACCCGATGCCTACAGCGGTCGTTTGTCTGCAGACACGATGCCCGCACAGACTTCTGTCTGTAGACCGGATGCCCCCGCAGACTCTGTCTGCAGACCATGCCCCCACAGACCTCTGTCTCCCTAATCAATGCCACCACAGACCACAGTCTGCCGGCCTGATGCCCCCACAGACCTTTGTATGCAGAAACGATGTTCTCAGAGACCTCTGTCTGCAGAACCGATTCCAGCACAGACCTCTGTCTGCAGACCCGATGCCCCCGTAGACCTCTGTCTGCAGACCAAATGCCAACAGCGTACATCTTTCTGCAGACCTGTAGCCCCCAGAGACCTCTCTCGGCAGACTGATGCACCCACAGACCTCTGTCTGCAGAACCGATGCCTTCAGCGGACCTCTGTCGGTAGACCCGTTGACCCACAGACCTCTCTGCAGACCTGATGCACCTTAGACCTCTCTCGGCAGACCCGATGCCCCCACAGACCTCTGGTGCAGACCCGATGCCTTCAGCGGACCTCTGTTTGCAGACCCCAGGACCCACAGATCTCTCTCTGTAAACCCGATGGCCCTTAGACCTCTGTCGGCAGACGCGATGCCCCAACAGACAATCTGTCTGCAGACCCGATGCCCCCAGCGGACATCTGTCTGCAGACCTGTAGCCACCACAGAACTCTCTCGATATTCTGATACCCCCCACAGACCTCTGTCTGCAGATCCGATGCCCCCGCAGACTCTGTCTGCACACCATGACCCCGCATACCTCTGTCTGCAGACCCGATGCCACCACAGACCTCTGTCTGTAGACACGATGCCCCCAGAGACCTCTGTCTGCACACCCAATGCCCACACAGAAATCTGTCTGCAGACCTGATGCCCCCCACAGACCTCTGTCTGCAGACCCAATGCCCCCCACAGATCTCTGTCTGAAGATAAGACGCCCCCTGCGGACCTCTGTCTGCAGACCCGATGCTTACACAGACCTCTGTCTGCAGACACGATGCCCCCACACACCTCTGTCTGCAGACCTGATGCCCCCACAAACATCAGTCTGAAGACCCGATGCGACCACAGACCTCTGTCTGCAGAAACGATGCGCCCCCTCAGACTTCGTTCTGCAGACCCGATGTCCTCTCAGAATCTGTCTGCAGAACAGATGCCCCCCGCAGACCTCTGTCTACAGACCCGATGCTCCCATAGAACTCTGTCTGCAGACCTGATGCCAAAAGCGGTTGTCTGTCTGCAGAAGCAATGCCCCCACAGACCTCTGTCTGCAGACCCGATGCCCCCACAGACCTCTGTCTGCAGACCCGATGCCCCCCGAACTCTGTCTGCAGACCTCATGCCCCCACAGACCTCTGTCTGCAGACCCGATGCCCCCCAGGTGACCTCTGTCTGCATACCCGATTCTGGCCCGCAATCCACTGTCTGCAGACCTGATGCCCTAGCAGACAATGTCTGCAGGCCCAATGCCCCCACAGATCTCTGTCTGAAGATACGATGCCCCCTGCAGAACTCTGTCTACAGACATGATGCCCCCATAGACCTCTGTCTGCAGACCTGGTGCCAACAGCGGTCGTCTGTCTGCAGATTCGATGCCCCCACATACCTCTGTCTGAAGAACCCATGCCTCCAGCTGACCTTCATCTGCAGACCCGATGCCCTCACAGACCTCTGTCTGCAGACTAATGACCCCATAGACCTCTCTGTGCCGACCTCATGCCACACAGACCCTGTCTGTTTACCCGATGCCCCCACAGACCTCTGTCTGCAGAAACAATGACAGCACAGACACCTATCTGCAGACCCGATGCCCCGAAAGACCTCTGTCGGCAGACCAACTGCCCCCAGCAGACCTCTGTCTGAAGACCCGATGCCTGCGCAGACTCTGTCTGCAGACCTGATGCCCCCAATGACCCCTGTATGCAGACCCAATGCCCACACAGACCTCTGTCTGTAGACATGATGCCCCCAGAGACCTCTGTCTGCAGACCTGATGCCCACACAGACCTCTTTCTGCAGATCCTATGCCCCCACAAACCTTTGTTTGCAGACCCAATGCAGCCCAGACCTCTGTCTGCAGACCCGATGCCCCCCGCAGATTCAGTCTGCAGACCATACCCCCGTAGACCTCTGTCTCCATACTCATTGTCTCCACAGACCTCAGTCTGCAGGCCCGATGACCCCAGCGGACCTCCGTCTGCAGACCCGATGTCCACACAGACCTCTGTATGCAGACTCGATGCCACCACAGACCTCTGTCTGCAGACCCGATGCCCCCAGAGTCCTTTGTATTGAGACCCGATGTCCCCAGAGACCTCGGTCTTAAGACCCGATACCCCCAGAAACCTCTGTCTGCAGAACCGATGCCTCTACAGACCTCTGTCTGCAGACCCGATGAACCCAGAGACCTTTGTCTGCAGAAACGATGCCCCCACAGACCTCTGTCTGAAGACCCGATGCCCTCGCAGACTCTGTCTGCAGACCAGATGCCCCCCACAGACCTATGTCTACAGACCGGATGCCCCCATAGACCTCTGTGTGCAGACCTGATGCCGACAGCGGTCGTCGGTCTGCAGACCCGATGCACCCTCAGACCTCTGTCTGCAGACCTAATGCCCCTGCAGTCCTCTGTCTGCAGACCCGATGCCCTCGCAGAACTCAGTCTGCGGACCCGATGCCCGCACCGAACCTCTGTCTGCAGACCCGATGCCCCCCGTAGACTCTGTCTGCAGACCATGCCCCTCAGACCTCTGTCTCCATAATCAATGCCCCCATAGACCTCAGTCTGCAGACCTGATGCCCGCACAGACGTCTGTCTGCAGACCCAATGCCCCAACAGACCTCTGTCTGCAGACCGGATGGCCCTACAGTCCTCTGTCTGCAGACCCGATGTCCCCACCGGAATTCTGTCTACAGACCCGATGCCCCCCAGCAGACCTCTGTCTGCAGACCCGATGCCATCCCAGACCACTGTCTGCAGACCGGATGCCCCCACAGACCTCTGTATGCGTACTCGATGCCACCACAGACCTCTGTCTGCAGACCCGATGCCCCCAGATTCCTCTGTCTTGAGACCCGATGCACCCAGAGACCTCTGTCTTGAGACCCGATACCCCCAGAGCCCTCTGTCTGCAGAAGCGATGCCTCTACAGACCTCTGTCTGCAGACCCGATGAAACCAGAGACCTCTGTCTGCAGAAACGATGCCCCCATAGACCTCTGTCTGCAGACCGATGCCCCCACAGACCATTGTTTGCAGACCCGATGACACTTTGATCTCTGTCGGAAGACCCGATGCCCCCCACTGGACATCTGTCTGCAGACCCGATGACCCACAGACATCTCTCGGCAGACTGATGCCCCCACAGACCTCTCTCTGCAGACCTGATGCCCCAAAGACCCTGTCTGTTGAACGGATGCCAGCACAGTCCTCTGTCTTCAGACCCAATGCCAGCACAGACCCCTATCTGCAGACCAAATTCCCCGAAAGACCTCTGTCTGCAGACTCACTGCCCCCAGGAGACCTCTGTCTGCAGAACCGATGCCTGCGCAGACTCTGTCTGCAGACCAGAAGCCCCCGCAGACCGCTGTCTCCAAACGCTATACACCCATAGACCTCTGTCTGCAGACACGATGCCTACAGCGGTCGTTGGTCTGCAGAACCGATTCGCACACAGACCTCTGTCTGCAAACCCGCCTACCCCGCAGACCTCTGTATGCATAACCGATGCCCCCGCAGACCTCTGTCTGCAGACCCTATGTCCTCGCAGACTCTGTCTGCAGACCAGATGCCAACGCTGACCTCTGTCTCCTTACCCGATGCCTCAACAGACCTCAGTCTGCGGACCCGATGCCCCCACTGGACCTCTGTCTGCAGACCCGATGCCATCCTAGACTCTGTCTGAAGACCAGATGCCCATGCAGACCTCTGACTCCATATACGATGCCCCCACAGACCTCAGTCTGCGGACCCGATGTCCCCGCAGACTCTGTCCGCAGACTGGATGCCCCACAGACCTCTGTCTGCAGACCCGATGCCCCTACCAGACTTCATTCTACAGACCCGATGCCCCCATCGTACCTCTGATGCAAACCCGATGCCCCCAGCGGACCCCTGTCTGCAGACCCGATGCCCAAGCGTACCTCTGTCTGCAGACCCAATGCCCCAGCGTACCTCTGTCTGCAGACCCGATTCCTCCCCAGACCTCTGTCTGCAGACCCGATGGGCCAACAGACCTCTGTCTGCAGACCCGCTGCCCCCGCAGACCTCTATATGCAGAACCGATGCCCCCGCAGACCTTTGTCTGCAGAGCCTATGTCCTCGCAGAGACTGTCTGCATACCAGATGCTAACGCAGACCTCTGTCTCCGTTCCCGATGCCCCCCACAGACCTCAGTCTGCGGACCCGATGCCCCCACTGGACCTCTGTCTGTAGACCCGATGACCCCACTTGACCTCTGTCTGTTGACCTGATGCCCACAGAGTCCTCAGTCTGCAGACCTGATGCCCCCCACAGACCTCTCTCTGAGGAGCCGATGCCCCCACAGACCTCAGTCTACAGACACGATGCCCCCATAGACCCTCAGTCTGCAGACCCGATGCCCCCGTAGACTCTGTCTGTAGACCATGCCCACGCAGACCTCTGTCTCCATACCCAATGCCCCCATAGACCTCAGTCTGCAGACCTGATGCCCCCACGGAACCTCTGTCTGCAGACCCGATGCACCCACGGACCTCTATCTGCAAACCCGATGCCCCCAGAGTCCTCTGTCTGCAGACCTGATGCGCCCACAGACCTCTGTATGTAGACCCAATGCCCCCAAGACCTCTGTCTGGATACCAGATGCCCCTGCAGACCTCTGTCTACAGACCCGATGCCCCCCATAGACTTCTGTCTGCAGACCTGATGCCAAAAGCGGTCATCTGTCTGCAGACCCGATGCCTCCACGGACCTCTGTCTAAAGAACTGATGACTTAACGGACCTCTGTCTTTAGAACCGATGCTCCCACAGACCTCTCTGTGCAGACATGATGCCCCACAGACCATCAGTCTGCAGACCCGATGCCGCCACTGACCTCTGTCTGCAGACCTGATGCCCCCACAAACCTCTATCTGCAGACTGATGACCCCACAGACCTCTCTCTGCAGACCTGATGCCACACAGACCCTGTCTTTTGACCGGATGCCCCCACAAACCTCTGTCTGCAGACCCGATTCCCCCCACAGACTTCTGTCTGCAGACCCGATGCCCCCACAGACGTCTGTCTGCAGACCCGATGCCCCCAGCGGACCTCCATCTGCAGACCCGATGCTCCCACCGATCTCTGTCTGCAGACCCAATTCCCCCAGAGACCTCTGGCTGGAGACCCGATGCCCCCGCAGACCTCTTTCTGTATACCCGATGCCCACACAGACCTCTGTCTTCAGACCCGATGCCTCGATGGACCTCTGTCTGCAGACCCGATGCCCCCAGAGGCCTCTGTTTGCTGACCCGATGCTCACAGTGGACCTCTGTATGCAGAACCGATGCTCCCAATGACCACTGTCTGCACACCCAATGCCCCCATAGACCTCTGTGTGCAGAACCGATGGTCCCACAGACCTCAGTCTGCATACCCGATGCCGCCACAGACCTCTGTCTGCAGACCCGAAGCCCCCAGTGGATCTCTGTCTGCAGAGCCCATGGCCAAAGTGGACCTCTGTCTGCAGACCCGATGCCCCCAGAGGCCTCTGTTTGCCGACCCAATGCTCCCATTGGACCTCTGTATGCAGAACCGATGCTCCCAATGACCACTGTCTGCACACCCGATGCCCCCATAGACCTCTGTGTGCAGAACCGATGGTCCCACAGACCTCTGTCTGCATACCCGATGCTGCCACAGACCTCTGTCTGCAGACCCGAAGCCCCCAGTGGATCTCTGTCTGCAGAGCCCATGGCCAAAGTGGACCTCTGTCTGCAGACCCGATGCCCCCACAGACCTCTGTCGGCAGACACGATGCCCCCACAGACAATCTGTCTGCAGACCGGATGCCCTCCGCGGACCTTTGTCTACAGAACTGATGCCTCCATGGACCTCTGTCTGCAGACTCGATGCCCGCACAGACCTCTGTCTACAGAACTGATGCGTCCATGGACCTCTGTCTTCAGACCCCGATGCCCCCAGAGTCCTCTGTCTGCAGACACGATGCCCCCAGAGGACCTCTGTATGCAGAACCAATGCTCCCAATGACCACTGTCTGCACACCGGATGCCCCCATAGACCTCTGTCTGAAGAATCGATGGTCCCACAGACCTCTGTCTGCAGACCCGATGACGCCACAGACCTCTGTCTGCGGACACGATGCCCTCCGCAGACCTCGTTCTGGAGACCCGATGCCTTTGCAGACTCTGTCTGCAGTCCAGATGCCCCTGCAGACCTCTGTCTACAAAACTGATGCCAAAAGCAGTCGTCTTTCTGCAGACTTGATGCCCCCACCGACCTATGTCTGCAGACCCGATGGCCCCACAGACCTCTGTCTGTAGAACCAATGCCCCCAGAGAACTCTGATTGCAGACCACATTCCCGCACAGACCTCTGTTGGCAGACACGATGCCCCCACAGACAATCTGTCTGCAGACCCGATGCCCCCAGCAGACATCTGTCTGCAGACCTGTAGCCCAAACAGACCTCTCTCGGCAGACTGATGCCAAAACAGACCTCTGTCTGCAGGCCCGATGCCCCAAAAACCTCTGTCTGCTGTCCCAAAGCCCCCACAGACCTCTGTCTGCAGTTCTGATGCCCCGCAGACCCTGTCTGCAAACCAAAACCCGAAGACCTCTGTCTGCAGACCCGATGCCCCCACAGACCTCTGTCTGCAGACCTGATGCCCCCAGAGACCTCTGTCTGCAGACCCGATGCACCCACAGACCATTTTTTGCAGACCCGATGACACTTTGATCTCTGTCTGCAGACCTGATGCCCCCAGTGGACATCTGTCTGCAGACCCGATGACCCACAGACCTCTGTCTGCGGACACGATGCCCCTCCGCAGACCTCGTTCTGAAGACCTGATGCCCTCGCAAACTCTGTCTTCAGTCCAGATGCCACTGCAGACCTCTGTCTACAAACCTGATGCCAAAAGCGGTCATCTCTCTGCAGACTTGATGCCCCCACCGACCTATGTCTGCAGACCCGATGCCCCCACAGACCTGAGACCCGATGCCTTAGCAGACTCTGTCTGCACACCAGATGCCCCAACAGACCTCTGTTTGCAGACCCGATGACCCACAGATCTCTCTCTGCAGACGCAATGTCCCTTAGACCTCTGTCGGCAGACACAATGCCCCCAGAGACAATCTGTCTGCAGACCCGATGACCCCACAGACGTCTGTCTGCAGACCGGATGCCCCCAGCGGACCTCTTTCTGCAGATTTAATGCCCTAGCAGACTCTGTCTGCAGACCAGATTCCCCCCACAGACCACTGTCTACAGACCCGATGCCCCCAGCGGACCTCTTTCTGCAGATCTGATGCAAACAGTAAGCGTCTGTCTGCAGACCCGATGCCACCAAAGATCTCTGTCTGTAGAACTGACGCCTCCAGCGGACCTCCGTCTGCATACCCGATGCCTCCACAGACCTCTGTCTGCAGACCCAATGCCCCCAGAGGCCTATGTCTGCAGACCAGATGCCAACAGAGGACCTCTGTCTGCAGACCCGATGCCCCCAAAGAAGTATGTCTGCAGACCCACTGCCCCCAGTGGACCCCTGTCTGCATACCCGATGCCCCCCCGCAGACCTCTGTCTGCAGACAGGATGCCCTCAGCAGACCTCTTTCTGCAGACTCAATGCCCTAGCAGACTATGTCTGCAGACCAGATCCCCCGCAGACCACTGTCTACAGACCAGATGCCCCCATAGACCTCTGTCTGCAGACCTGATGCCAACAGTGGGCGTCTGTCTGCAGACCTGATGCCACTAAAGACCTCTGTCTGTAGAACTGATGCTTCCAGCAGACCTCGGTCTGCATACCCGATGCCTCCACAGACCTCTGTCTGCAGACCCAATGCCCCCAGAGGCCTCTGTCTGCAGACCAGATGCCCCCAGAGGACCTCTGTCTGCAGACCCGATGCCCCCAAAGAAGTATGTCTGCAGACCCACTGCGCACAGTGGACCCCTGTCTGCATACCCGATGCCCCCCCGCAGACATCTGTCTGCAGATCCGATGCCCTAGCAGACTCTGTCTGTAGATCAAATGCCCCCGCAGACCTCTGTCTCCAAACCCGATGTACCCAAAGACCTCTGTCTGCAGACCCGATGCCTACAGCGGTCGTTTGTCTGCAGACACGATGCCCGCACAGACTTCTGTCTGTAGACCGGATGCCCCCGCAGACTCTGTCTGCAGACCATGCCCCCACAGACCTCTGTCTCCCTAATCAATGCCACCACAGACCACAGTCTGCCGGCCTGATGCCCCCACAGACCTTTGTATGCAGAAACGATGTTCTCAGAGACCTCTGTCTGCAGAACCGATTCCAGCACAGACCTCTGTCTGCAGACCCGATGCCCCCCGTAGACCTCTGTCTGCAGACCAAATGCCAACAGCGTACATCTTTCTGCAGACCTGTAGCCCCCAGAGACCTCTCTCGGCAGACTGATGCACCCACAGACCTCTGTCTGCAGAACCGATGCCTTCAGCGGACCTCTGTCGGTAGACCCGTTGACCCACAGACCTCTCTGCAGACCTGATGCACCTTAGACCTCTCTCGGCAGACCCGATGCCCCCCACAGACCTCTGGTGCAGACCCGATGCCTTCAGCGGACCTCTGTTTGCAGACCCCAGGACCCACAGATCTCTCTCTGTAAACCCGATGGCCCTTAGACCTCTGTCGGCAGACGCGATGCCCCAACAGACAATCTGTCTGCAGACCCGATGCCCCCAGCGGACATCTGTCTGCAGACCTGTAGCCACCACAGAACTCTCTCGATATTCTGATACCCCCCACAGACCTCTGTCTGCAGATCCGATGCCCCCGCAGACTCTGTCTGCACACCATGACCCCGCATACCTCTGTCTGCAGACCCGATGCCACCACAGACCTCTGTCTGTAGACACGATGCCCCCCAGAGACCTCTGTCTGCACACCCAATGCCCACACAGAAATCTGTCTGCAGACCTGATGCCCCCACAGACCTCTGTCTGCAGACCCAATGCCCCCACAGATCTCTGTCTGAAGATAAGACGCCCCCTGCGGACCTCTGTCTGCAGACCCGATGCTTACACAGACCTCTGTCTGCAGACACGATGCCCCCCACACACCTCTGTCTGCAGACCTGATGCCCCCCACAAACATCAGTCTGAAGACCCGATGCGACCACAGACCTCTGTCTGCAGAAACGATGCGCCCCCTCAGACTTCGTTCTGCAGACCCGATGTCCTCTCAGAATCTGTCTGCAGAACAGATGCCCCCGCAGACCTCTGTCTACAGACCCGATGCTCCCATAGAACTCTGTCTGCAGACCTGATGCCAAAAGCGGTTGTCTGTCTGCAGAAGCAATGCCCCCACAGACCTCTGTCTGCAGACCCGATGCCCCCCACAGACCTCTGTCTGCAGACCCGATGCCCCCGAACTCTGTCTGCAGACCTCATGCCCCCACAGACCTCTGTCTGCAGACCCGATGCCCCCAGGTGACCTCTGTCTGCATACCCGATTCTGGCCCGCAATCCACTGTCTGCAGACCTGATGCCCTAGCAGACAATGTCTGCAGGCCCAATGCCCCCACAGATCTCTGTCTGAAGATACGATGCCCCCTGCAGAACTCTGTCTACAGACATGATGCCCCCATAGACCTCTGTCTGCAGACCTGGTGCCAACAGCGGTCGTCTGTCTGCAGATTCGATGCCCCCACATACCTCTGTCTGAAGAACCCATGCCTCCAGCTGACCTTCATCTGCAGACCCGATGCCCTCACAGACCTCTGTCTGCAGACTAATGACCCCATAGACCTCTCTGTGCCGACCTCATGCCACACAGACCCTGTCTGTTTACCCGATGCCCCCACAGACCTCTGTCTGCAGAAACAATGACAGCACAGACACCTATCTGCAGACCCGATGCCCCGAAAGACCTCTGTCGGCAGACCAACTGCCCCCAGCAGACCTCTGTCTGAAGACCCGATGCCTGCGCAGACTCTGTCTGCAGACCTGATGCCCCCCAATGACCCCTGTATGCAGACCCAATGCCCACACAGACCTCTGTCTGTAGACATGATGCCCCCAGAGACCTCTGTCTGCAGACCTGATGCCCACACAGACCTCTTTCTGCAGATCCTATGCCCCCACAAACCTTTGTTTGCAGACCCAATGCAGCCCAGACCTCTGTCTGCAGACCCGATGCCCCCGCAGATTCAGTCTGCAGACCATACCCCCCGTAGACCTCTGTCTCCATACTCATTGTCTCCACAGACCTCAGTCTGCAGGCCCGATGACCCCAGCGGACCTCCGTCTGCAGACCCGATGTCCACACAGACCTCTGTATGCAGACTCGATGCCACCACAGACCTCTGTCTGCAGACCCGATGCCCCCAGAGTCCTTTGTATTGAGACCCGATGTCCCCAGAGACCTCGGTCTTAAGACCCGATACCCCCAGAAACCTCTGTCTGCAGAACCGATGCCTCTACAGACCTCTGTCTGCAGACCCGATGAACCCAGAGACCTTTGTCTGCAGAAACGATGCCCCCACAGACCTCTGTCTGAAGACCCGATGCCCTCGCAGACTCTGTCTGCAGACCAGATGCCCCCACAGACCTATGTCTACAGACCGGATGCCCCCATAGACCTCTGTGTGCAGACCTGATGCCGACAGCGGTCGTCGGTCTGCAGACCCGATGCACCCTCAGACCCTCTGTCTGCAGACCTAATGCCCCTGCAGTCCTCTGTCTGCAGACCCGATGCCCTCGCAGAACTCAGTCTGCGGACCCGATGCCCGCACCGAACCTCTGTCTGCAGACCCGATGCCCCCGTAGACTCTGTCTGCAGACCATGCCCCTCAGACCTCTGTCTCCATAATCAATGCCCCCATAGACCTCAGTCTGCAGACCTGATGCCCGCACAGACGTCTGTCTGCAGACCCAATGCCCCAACAGACCTCTGTCTGCAGACCGGATGGCCCTACAGTCCTCTGTCTGCAGACCCGATGTCCCCACCGGAATTCTGTCTACAGACCCGATGCCCCCAGCAGACCTCTGTCTGCAGACCCGATGCCATCCCAGACCACTGTCTGCAGACCGGATGCCCCCACAGACCTCTGTATGCGTACTCGATGCCACCACAGACCTCTGTCTGCAGACCCGATGCCCCCAGATTCCTCTGTCTTGAGACCCGATGCACCCAGAGACCTCTGTCTTGAGACCCGATACCCCCCAGAGCCCTCTGTCTGCAGAAGCGATGCCTCTACAGACCTCTGTCTGCAGACCCGATGAAACCAGAGACCTCTGTCTGCAGAAACGATGCCCCCATAGACCTCTGTCTGCAGACCGATGCCCCCCACAGACCATTGTTTGCAGACCCGATGACACTTTGATCTCTGTCGGAAGACCCGATGCCCCCACTGGACATCTGTCTGCAGACCCGATGACCCACAGACATCTCTCGGCAGACTGATGCCCCCCACAGACCTCTCTCTGCAGACCTGATGCCCCAAAGACCCTGTCTGTTGAACGGATGCCAGCACAGTCCTCTGTCTTCAGACCCAATGCCAGCACAGACCCCTATCTGCAGACCAAATTCCCCGAAAGACCTCTGTCTGCAGACTCACTGCCCCCAGGAGACCTCTGTCTGCAGAACCGATGCCTGCGCAGACTCTGTCTGCAGACCAGAAGCCCCCGCAGACCGCTGTCTCCAAACGCTATACACCCATAGACCTCTGTCTGCAGACACGATGCCTACAGCGGTCGTTGGTCTGCAGAACCGATTCGCACACAGACCTCTGTCTGCAAACCCGCCTACCCCGCAGACCTCTGTATGCATAACCGATGCCCCCGCAGACCTCTGTCTGCAGACCCTATGTCCTCGCAGACTCTGTCTGCAGACCAGATGCCAACGCTGACCTCTGTCTCCTTACCCGATGCCTCAACAGACCTCAGTCTGCGGACCCGATGCCCCCACTGGACCTCTGTCTGCAGACCCGATGCCATCCTAGACTCTGTCTGAAGACCAGATGCCCATGCAGACCTCTGACTCCATATACGATGCCCCCACAGACCTCAGTCTGCGGACCCGATGTCCCCCGCAGACTCTGTCCGCAGACTGGATGCCCCACAGACCTCTGTCTGCAGACCCGATGCCCCTACCAGACTTCATTCTACAGACCCGATGCCCCCATCGTACCTCTGATGCAAACCCGATGCCCCCAGCGGACCCCTGTCTGCAGACCCGATGCCCAAGCGTACCTCTGTCTGCAGACCCAATGCCCCAGCGTACCTCTGTCTGCAGACCCGATTCCTCCCCAGACCTCTGTCTGCAGACCCGATGGGCCAACAGACCTCTGTCTGCAGACCCGCTGCCCCCGCAGACCTCTATATGCAGAACCGATGCCCCCGCAGACCTTTGTCTGCAGAGCCTATGTCCTCGCAGAGACTGTCTGCATACCAGATGCTAACGCAGACCTCTGTCTCCGTTCCCGATGCCCCCCACAGACCTCAGTCTGCGGACCCGATGCCCCCCACTGGACCTCTGTCTGTAGACCCGATGACCCCACTTGACCTCTGTCTGTTGACCTGATGCCCACAGAGTCCTCAGTCTGCAGACCTGATGCCCCCACAGACCTCTCTCTGAGGAACCGATGCCCCCACAGACCTCAGTCTACAGACACGATGCCCCCATAGACCCTCAGTCTGCAGACCCGATGCCCCCGTAGACTCTGTCTGTAGACCATGCCCACGCAGACCTCTGTCTCCATACCCAATGCCCCCATAGACCTCAGTCTGCAGACCTGATGCCCCCACGGAACCTCTGTCTGCAGACCCGATGCACCCACGGACCTCTATCTGCAAACCCGATGCCCCCAGAGTCCTCTGTCTGCAGACCTGATGCGCCCACAGACCTCTGTATGTAGACCCAATGCCCCCAAGACCTCTGTCTGGATACCAGATGCCCCTGCAGACCTCTGTCTACAGACCCGATGCCCCCATAGACTTCTGTCTGCAGACCTGATGCCAAAAGCGGTCATCTGTCTGCAGACCCGATGCCTCCACGGACCTCTGTCTAAAGAACTGATGACTTAACGGACCTCTGTCTTTAGAACCGATGCTCCCACAGACCTCTCTGTGCAGACATGATGCCCCACAGACCATCAGTCTGCAGACCCGATGCCGCCACTGACCTCTGTCTGCAGACCTGATGCCCCCACAAACCTCTATCTGCAGACTGATGACCCCACAGACCTCTCTCTGCAGACCTGATGCCACACAGACCCTGTCTTTTGACCGGATGCCCCCACAAACCTCTGTCTGCAGACCCGATTCCCCCCACAGACTTCTGTCTGCAGACCCGATGCCCCCACAGACGTCTGTCTGCAGACCCGATGCCCCCAGCGGACCTCCATCTGCAGACCCGATGCTCCCACCGATCTCTGTCTGCAGACCCAATTCCCCCAGAGACCTCTGGCTGGAGACCCGATGCCCCCGCAGACCTCTTTCTGTATACCCGATGCCCACACAGACCTCTGTCTTCAGACCCGATGCCTCGATGGACCTCTGTCTGCAGACCCGATGCCCCCCAGAGGCCTCTGTTTGCTGACCCGATGCTCACAGTGGACCTCTGTATGCAGAACCGATGCTCCCAATGACCACTGTCTGCACACCCAATGCCCCCATAGACCTCTGTGTGCAGAACCGATGGTCCCACAGACCTCAGTCTGCATACCCGATGCCGCCACAGACCTCTGTCTGCAGACCCGAAGCCCCCAGTGGATCTCTGTCTGCAGAGCCCATGGCCAAAGTGGACCTCTGTCTGCAGACCCGATGCCCCCAGAGGCCTCTGTTTGCCGACCCAATGCTCCCATTGGACCTCTGTATGCAGAACCGATGCTCCCAATGACCACTGTCTGCACACCCGATGCCCCCCATAGACCTCTGTGTGCAGAACCGATGGTCCCACAGACCTCTGTCTGCATACCCGATGCTGCCACAGACCTCTGTCTGCAGACCCGAAGCCCCCAGTGGATCTCTGTCTGCAGAGCCCATGGCCAAAGTGGACCTCTGTCTGCAGACCCGATGCCCCCACAGACCTCTGTCGGCAGACACGATGCCCCCACAGACAATCTGTCTGCAGACCGGATGCCCTCCGCGGACCTTTGTCTACAGAACTGATGCCTCCATGGACCTCTGTCTGCAGACTCGATGCCCGCACAGACCTCTGTCTACAGAACTGATGCGTCCATGGACCTCTGTCTTCAGACCCGATGCCCCCAGAGTCCTCTGTCTGCAGACACGATGCCCCCAGAGGACCTCTGTATGCAGAACCAATGCTCCCAATGACCACTGTCTGCACACCGGATGCCCCCATAGACCTCTGTCTGAAGAATCGATGGTCCCACAGACCTCTGTCTGCAGACCCGATGACGCCACAGACCTCTGTCTGCGGACACGATGCCCTCCGCAGACCTCGTTCTGGAGACCCGATGCCTTTGCAGACTCTGTCTGCAGTCCAGATGCCCCTGCAGACCTCTGTCTACAAAACTGATGCCAAAAGCAGTCGTCTTTCTGCAGACTTGATGCCCCCACCGACCTATGTCTGCAGACCCGATGGCCCCACAGACCTCTGTCTGCAGAACCAATGCCCCCAGAGAACTCTGATTGCAGACCACATTCCCGCACAGACCTCTGTTGGCAGACACGATGCCCCCACAGACAATCTGTCTGCAGACCCGATGCCCCCAGCAGACATCTGTCTGCAGACCTGTAGCCCAAACAGACCTCTCTCGGCAGACTGATGCCAAAACAGACCTCTGTCTGCAGGCCCGATGCCCCCAAAAACCTCTGTCTGCTGTCCCAAAGCCCCCACAGACCTCTGTC
This sequence comes from Microtus obscurus, assembly GCA_963919715.1. Lineage (NCBI taxonomy): Eukaryota > Metazoa > Chordata > Mammalia > Rodentia > Cricetidae > Microtus > Microtus obscurus. The sequence continues at coordinate 50,339 of CAWTZC010001526.1, read as the reverse complement.
TGCAGTTCTGATGCCCCGCAGACCCTGTCTGCAAACCAAAACCCCGAAGACCTCTGTCTGCAGACCCGATGCCCCCACAGACCTCTGTCTGCAGACACGATGCGCCCAGAGACCTCTGTCTGCAGACCCGATGCACCCACAGACCTCTGTCTGCAGACCCGATGCCACACTGACCTCTGTCTGCAGACCTGATGCCCCCAGTGGACATCCGTCTGCAGACCCGATGACCCACAGATCTCTGTCTACGGACCGGATGCCATCTCAGACCTCTGTCTGCAGCCTGATGCCCAACACGGACCTCTGTCTGCAGACCCGATGCCCCCACAGACCTCTGTCTGCAGACCCGAATGCCCCCTGCAGACCTCTGTCTGCACACCCGATGCCCCAACAGACCTCTGTCTGCAGACCCGATGCCCACAGATATCCCTCCTCTGTCTGCAGACCTGATGCCTCCACAGACCACTGTCTGCAGACCCGATGACCCCAGAGACGTCTGTCTGCGGATCTGATGCCCCCAGCAGACCTCTTTCTGCAGACCCGATGCCCCACAGACCTCTGTCTGTAGACCAGATACCCCCACAGACCTCTGTCTGCAGACCCGATGCCCACAGCGGACCTCCGTCTGCAGACCCGACGCCAAAGACCTCTGTCTGCAGACCCGATGCCCCCAGAGAACTCTGTCGGCAGACCCGATGCCCCCACGGAACTCCGTCTGCACCCCGATGTCCCCAGACCTCTGTCTGCAGAACCGATTGCCCCCAAGACCTCTGACTGCAGACCCGATGTCCCACAGAGACCTCTGTCTGCAGACCGGATGCCCCCAACAGACCTCTGTCTGCAGACCCGATTGCTCCCAGCGGACCTCTGTCTACAGAACCGATGCCCCCATGGACCTCTGTCTGCAGACCCGATGCGGCCAGCAGACCTCTTTCTGCAGACCCAATGCCCCAACAGACATATGTCTGCAGAACAGATGCCACCACAAACCTCTGTCTACAGACCTGATGCCCCCACAGACCTCTGTCTGCAGAACCGATGCCCACAGACGCCTCTGTATGCAGACCCGATGCCCCTAAAGACCACTGTCTGCAGAACCGATGCCCACACAGACCACTGTCTGCATACCCGATGCCCCCACAGACCTCTGTCTGCAGAACCGATGCTCCTTCAGACGTCTGTCTGTAGGCCCGATGCCCCCACTGACCTCTGTCTGCGGACACGATGCCCCCGGCAGACCCTCGTGTCTGCAGACCCGATGCCCTCGCAGACTCTGTCTGCAGTCCAGATGCCCCTGCAGACCTCTGTCTACAGACCCGATGCACCCATAGACCTATGTCTGCAGACCTGATGCCAAAAGCGGACGTCTCTCTGCAGACCTGATGCCCCCACCGACCTATATCAGCAGAACCGATGCCCCCACAGACCTCTGTCTGCACACCCGATGTCCCCAGCGGACCTCTGTCTGCATACCCGTTGCCCCCACAGACCTCTGTCTGCAGAACCGATGCCTCCAGAGACCTCTGTCTGCAGACCCGATGACACCAGCAGACCTCTGTCGCAGACCCGATGCCTCCACAGACCTCTGTCTGCATGACCCAATGCCCCCAGCGGATCTCTGTCTGAAGACCCGATGCCCCCTGAGACCTCACTCTGCAGACACGATGCCCCAACAGATCATCTGTCTGCAGACCCGATGCCCCCAGCGGACATCTGTCTGCAGACCTGATGCCCCCACAAACCTCTTTCTCAGATCTGATGCCCCCACAGACCTCTGTCTGCAGACCCGATGCCCCCACAGACCTCTGTCTGCAGACCGATGACCCCACATACCTCTGTCTGCAGACTCGATGCCACCACAGACCTCTGTCTGCAGACCCGATGCCCCCACAGACCTCTGTCTGCACACACAATGCCCCCACAGACCTCTGTCTGCAGACCCGATGCCCCCACAGACCTCTGTCTGCATACACGATGCACCCACAGATCATCAGTCTGCAGACCCGAAGCCCCCACGGACCTCTGTCTGCAGACCAGATGCTCACACAGACCTCTGTCTGCAGACCCGATGCCCCCACAGACCTCCGTCTGCAGACCCGATGCCCCCCACAGACCTCTGTCTGCAGACCCGATGCTCCCACAGACCTCTGTCTGCAGACCCGATGCCCCCTGCAGACTTCTGTTCTGAAGACCCGATGCCTCCACAGACCTCTGTCTGCAGAACCGATGCCCCCGCGGACCTCTGTCTACAGACCCGATGACCCCAGAGACCTCTGTCTGCAGACCCAATGCCCCCGTAGACCTCTGTCTGCAGACCCGATGCCCCACGCAGAACTCTCTCTGCGTACCCGATGCCCCCACTGGACCTCTGTGTGCAGACCCGATGCCCCCGTAGACTCTGTCTGCAGACCATGCCCCTCAGACCTCTGTCTCCATAATCAATGCCCCCATAGACCTCAGTCTGCAGACCTGATGCCCGCACAGACGTCTGTCTGCAGACCCAATGCCCCAACAGACCTCTGTCTGCAGACCGGATGGCCCTACAGTCCTCTGTCTGCAGACCCGATGTCCCCACCGGAATTCTGTCTACAGACCCGATGCCCCCAGCAGACCTCTGTCTGCAGACCCGATGCCATCCCAGACCACTGTCTGCAGACCGGATGCCCCCACAGACCTCTGTATGCGTACTCGATGCCACCACAGACCTCTGTCTGCAGACCCGATGCCCCCAGATTCCTCTGTCTTGAGACCCGATGCCCCCAGAGACCTCTGTCTTGAGACCCGATACCCCCAGAGCCCTCTGTCTGCAGAAGCGATGCCTCTACAGACCTCTGTCTGCAGACCCGATGAAACCAGAGACCTCTGTCTGCAGAAACGATGCCCCCATAGACCTCTGTCTGCAGACCGATGCCCCCACAGACCATTGTTTGCAGACCCGATGACACTTTGATCTCTGTCGGAAGACCCGATGCCCCCACTGGACATCTGTCTGCAGACCCGATGACCCACAGACATCTCTCGGCAGACTGATGCCCCCCACAGACCTCTCTCTGCAGACCTGATGCCCCAAAGACCCTGTCTGTTGAACGGATGCCAGCACAGTCCTCTGTCTTCAGACCCAATGCCAGCACAGACCCCTATCTGCAGACCAAATGCCCCGAAAGACCTCTGTCTGCAGACTCACTGCCCCCAGGAGACCTCTGTCTGCAGAACCGATGCCTGCGCAGACTCTGTCTGCAGACCAGAAGCCCCCCGCAGACCGCTGTCTCCAAACGCTATACACCCATAGACCTCTGTCTGCAGACACGATGCCTACAGCGGTCGTTGGTCTGCAGAACCGATTCGCACACAGACCTCTGTCTGCAAACCCGCCTACCCCGCAGACCTCTGTATGCATAACCGATGCCCCCGCAGACCTCTGTCTGCAGACCCTATGTCCTCGCAGACTCTGTCTGCAGACCAGATGCCAACGCTGACCTCTGTCTCCTTACCCGATGCCTCAACAGACCTCAGTCTGCGGACCCGATGCCCCCACTGGACCTCTGTCTGCAGACCCGATGCCATCCTAGACTCTGTCTGAAGACCAGATGCCCATGCAGACCTCTGACTCCATATACGATGCCCCCACAGACCTCAGTCTGCGGACCCGATGTCCCCGCAGACTCTGTCCGCAGAACTGGATGCCCCACAGACCTCTGTCTGCAGACCCGATGCCCCTACCAGACTTCATTCTACAGACCCGATGCCCCCCATCGTACCTCTGATGCAAACCCGATGCCCCCAGCGGACCCCTGTCTGCAGACCCGATGCCCAAGCGTACCTCTGTCTGCAGACCCAATGCCCCAGCGTACCTCTGTCTGCAGACCCGATTCCTCCCCAGACCTCTGTCTGCAGACCCGATGGGCCAACAGACCTCTGTCTGCAGACCCGCTGCCCCCGCAGACCTCTATATGCAGAACCGATGCCCCCGCAGACCTTTGTCTGCAGAGCCTATGTCCTCGCAGAGACTGTCTGCATACCAGATGCTAACGCAGACCTCTGTCTCCGTTCCCGATGCCCCCCACAGACCTCAGTCTGCGGACCCGATGCCCCCACTGGACCTCTGTCTGTAGACCCGATGACCCCACTTGACCTCTGTCTGTTGACCTGATGCCCACAGAGTCCCTCAGTCTGCAGACCTGATGCCCCCCACAGACCTCTCTCTGAGGAACCGATGCCCCCACAGACCTCAGTCTACAGACACGATGCCCCCATAGACCCTCAGTCTGCAGACCCGATGCCCCCTTCGCAACTCGTTAGACTCTGTCTGTAGACCATGCCCACGCAGACCTCTGTCTCCATACCCAATGCCCCCATAGACCTCAGTCTGCAGACCTGATGCCCCCACGGAACCTCTGTCTGCAGACCCGATGCACCCACGGACCTCTATCTGCAAACCCGATGCCCCCAGAGTCCTCTGTCTGCAGACCTGATGCGCCCCACAGACCTCTGTATGTAGACCCAATGCCCCCAAGACCTCTGTCTGGATACCAGATGCCCCTGCAGACCTCTGTCTACAGACCCGATGCCCCCCATAGACTTCTGTCTGCAGACCTGATGCCAAAAGCGGTCATCTGTCTGCAGACCCGATGCCTCCACGGACCTCTGTCTAAAGAACTGATGACTTAACGGACCTCTGTCTTTAGAACCGATGCTCCCACAGACCTCTCTGTGCAGACATGATGCCCCACAGACCATCAGTCTGCAGACCCGATGCCGCCACTGACCTCTGTCTGCAGACCTGATGCCCCCCACAAACCTCTATCTGCAGACTGATGACCCCACAGACCTCTCTCTGCAGACCTGATGCCACACAGACCCTGTCTTTTGACCGGATGCCCCCACAAACCTCTGTCTGCAGACCCGATTCCCCCCCACAGACTTCTGTCTGCAGACCCGATGCCCCCACAGACGTCTGTCTGCAGACCCGATGCCCCCAGCGGACCTCCATCTGCAGACCCGATGCTCCCACCGATCTCTGTCTGCAGACCCAATTCCCCCAGAGACCTCTGGCTGGAGACCCGATGCCCCCGCAGACCTCTTTCTGTATACCCGATGCCCACACAGACCTCTGTCTTCAGACCCGATGCCTCGATGGACCTCTGTCTGCAGACCCGATGCCCCCCAGAGGCCTCTGTTTGCTGACCCGATGCTCACAGTGGACCTCTGTATGCAGAACCGATGCTCCCAATGACCACTGTCTGCACACCCAATGCCCCCATAGACCTCTGTGTGCAGAACCGATGGTCCCACAGACCTCAGTCTGCATACCCGATGCCGCCACAGACCTCTGTCTGCAGACCCGAAGCCCCCAGTGGATCTCTGTCTGCAGAGCCCATGGCCAAAGTGGACCTCTGTCTGCAGACCCGATGCCCCCAGAGGCCTCTGTTTGCCGACCCAATGCTCCCATTGGACCTCTGTATGCAGAACCGATGCTCCCAATGACCACTGTCTGCACACCCGATGCCCCCATAGACCTCTGTGTGCAGAACCGATGGTCCCACAGACCTCTGTCTGCATACCCGATGCTGCCACAGACCTCTGTCTGCAGACCCGAAGCCCCCAGTGGATCTCTGTCTGCAGAGCCCATGGCCAAAGTGGACCTCTGTCTGCAGACCCGATGCCCCCACAGACCTCTGTCGGCAGACACGATGCCCCCACAGACAATCTGTCTGCAGACCGGATGCCCTCCGCGGACCTTTGTCTACAGAACTGATGCCTCCATGGACCTCTGTCTGCAGACTCGATGCCCGCACAGACCTCTGTCTACAGAACTGATGCGTCCATGGACCTCTGTCTTCAGACCCGATGCCCCCAGAGTCCTCTGTCTGCAGACACGATGCCCCCAGAGGACCTCTGTATGCAGAACCAATGCTCCCAATGACCACTGTCTGCACACCGGATGCCCCCATAGACCTCTGTCTGAAGAATCGATGGTCCCACAGACCTCTGTCTGCAGACCCGATGACGCCACAGACCTCTGTCTGCGGACACGATGCCCTCCGCAGACCTCGTTCTGGAGACCCGATGCCTTTGCAGACTCTGTCTGCAGTCCAGATGCCCCTGCAGACCTCTGTCTACAAAACTGATGCCAAAAGCAGTCGTCTTTCTGCAGACTTGATGCCCCCCACCGACCTATGTCTGCAGACCCGATGGCCCCACAGACCTCTGTCTGCAGAACCAATGCCCCCAGAGAACTCTGATTGCAGACCACATTCCCCGCACAGACCTCTGTTGGCAGACACGATGCCCCCACAGACAATCTGTCTGCAGACCCGATGCCCCCAGCAGACATCTGTCTGCAGACCTGTAGCCCAAACAGACCTCTCTCGGCAGACTGATGCCAAAACAGACCTCTGTCTGCAGGCCCGATGCCCCCAAAAACCTCTGTCTGCTGTCCCAAAGCCCCCACAGACCTCTGTCTGCAGTTCTGATGCCCCGCAGACCCTGTCTGCAAACCAAAACCCCGAAGACCTCTGTCTGCAGACCCGATGCCCCCACAGACCTCTGTCTGCAGACCTGATGCCCCCAGAGACCTCTGTCTGCAGACCCGATGCACCCACAGACCATTTTTTGCAGACCCGATGACACTTTGATCTCTGTCTGCAGACCTGATGCCCCCAGTGGACATCTGTCTGCAGACCCGATGACCCACAGACCTCTGTCTGCGGACACGATGCCCTCCGCAGACCTCGTTCTGAAGACCTGATGCCCTCGCAAACTCTGTCTTCAGTCCAGATGCCACTGCAGACCTCTGTCTACAAACCTGATGCCAAAGCGGTCATCTCTCTGCAGACTTGATGCCCCCACCGACCTATGTCTGCAGACCCGATGCCCCCACAGACCTGAGACCCGATGCCTTAGCAGACTCTGTCTGCACACCAGATGCCCCAACAGACCTCTGTTTGCAGACCCGATGACCCACAGATCTCTCTCTGCAGACGCAATGTCCCTTAGACCTCTGTCGGCAGACACAATGCCCCCAGAGACAATCTGTCTGCAGACCCGATGACCCCACAGACGTCTGTCTGCAGACCGGATGCCCCCAGCGGACCTCTTTCTGCAGATTTAATGCCCTAGCAGACTCTGTCTGCAGACCAGATTCCCCCACAGACCACTGTCTACAGACCCGATGCCCCCAGCGGACCTCTTTCTGCAGATCTGATGCAAACAGTAAGCGTCTGTCTGCAGACCCGATGCCACCAAAGATCTCTGTCTGTAGAACTGACGCCTCCAGCGGACCTCCGTCTGCATACCCGATGCCTCCACAGACCTCTGTCTGCAGACCCAATGCCCCCAGAGGCCTATGTCTGCAGACCAGATGCCAACAGAGGACCTCTGTCTGCAGACCCGATGCCCCCAAAGAAGTATGTCTGCAGACCCACTGCCCCCAGTGGACCCCTGTCTGCATACCCGATGCCCCCCGCAGACCTCTGTCTGCAGACAGGATGCCCTCAGCAGACCTCTTTCTGCAGACTCAATGCCCTAGCAGACTATGTCTGCAGACCAGATCCCCCGCAGACCACTGTCTACAGACCAGATGCCCCCATAGACCTCTGTCTGCAGACCTGATGCCAACAGTGGGCGTCTGTCTGCAGACCTGATGCCACTAAAGACCTCTGTCTGTAGAACTGATGCTTCCAGCAGACCTCGGTCTGCATACCCGATGCCTCCACAGACCTCTGTCTGCAGACCCAATGCCCCCAGAGGCCTCTGTCTGCAGACCAGATGCCCCCAGAGGACCTCTGTCTGCAGACCCGATGCCCCCAAAGAAGTATGTCTGCAGACCCACTGCGCACAGTGGACCCCTGTCTGCATACCCGATGCCCCCCCGCAGACATCTGTCTGCAGATCCGATGCCCTAGCAGACTCTGTCTGTAGATCAAATGCCCCCGCAGACCTCTGTCTCCAAACCCGATGTACCCAAAGACCTCTGTCTGCAGACCCGATGCCTACAGCGGTCGTTTGTCTGCAGACACGATGCCCGCACAGACTTCTGTCTGTAGACCGGATGCCCCCGCAGACTCTGTCTGCAGACCATGCCCCCACAGACCTCTGTCTCCCTAATCAATGCCACCACAGACCACAGTCTGCCGGCCTGATGCCCCCACAGACCTTTGTATGCAGAAACGATGTTCTCAGAGACCTCTGTCTGCAGAACCGATTCCAGCACAGACCTCTGTCTGCAGACCCGATGCCCCCGTAGACCTCTGTCTGCAGACCAAATGCCAACAGCGTACATCTTTCTGCAGACCTGTAGCCCCCAGAGACCTCTCTCGGCAGACTGATGCACCCACAGACCTCTGTCTGCAGAACCGATGCCTTCAGCGGACCTCTGTCGGTAGACCCGTTGACCCACAGACCTCTCTGCAGACCTGATGCACCTTAGACCTCTCTCGGCAGACCCGATGCCCCCACAGACCTCTGGTGCAGACCCGATGCCTTCAGCGGACCTCTGTTTGCAGACCCCAGGACCCACAGATCTCTCTCTGTAAACCCGATGGCCCTTAGACCTCTGTCGGCAGACGCGATGCCCCAACAGACAACCTGTCTGCAGACCCGATGCCCCCCAGCGGACATCTGTCTGCAGACCTGTAGCCACCACAGAACTCTCTCGATATTCTGATACCCCCACAGACCTCTGTCTGCAGATCCGATGCCCCCCGCAGACTCTGTCTGCACACCATGACCCCCGCATACCTCTGTCTGCAGACCCGATGCCACCACAGACCTCTGTCTGTAGACACGATGCCCCCAGAGACCTCTGTCTGCACACCCAATGCCCACACAGAAATCTGTCTGCAGACCTGATGCCCCCCACAGACCTCTGTCTGCAGACCCAATGCCCCCACAGATCTCTGTCTGAAGATAAGACGCCCCCTGCGGACCTCTGTCTGCAGACCCGATGCTCACACAGACCTCTGTCTGCAGACACGATGCCCCCACACACCTCTGTCTGCAGACCTGATGCCCCCACAAACATCAGTCTGAAGACCCGATGCGACCACAGACCTCTGTCTGCAGAAACGATGCGCCCCCTCAGACTTCGTTCTGCAGACCCGATGTCCTCTCAGAATCTGTCTGCAGAACAGATGCCCCCCGCAGACCTCTGTCTACAGACCCGATGCTCCCATAGAACTCTGTCTGCAGACCTGATGCCAAAGCGGTTGTCTGTCTGCAGAAGCAATGCCCCCCACAGACCTCTGTCTGCAGACCCGATGCCCCCACAGACCTCTGTCTGCAGACCCGATGCCCCCCGAACTCTGTCTGCAGACCTCATGCCCCCACAGACCTCTGTCTGCAGACCCGATGCCCCCAGGTGACCTCTGTCTGCATACCCCGATTCTGGCCCGCAATCCACTGTCTGCAGACCTGATGCCCTAGCAGACAATGTCTGCAGGCCCAATGCCCCCACAGATCTCTGTCTGAAGATACGATGCCCCCTGCAGAACTCTGTCTACAGACATGAGGCCCCCATAGACCTCTGTCTGCAGACCTGGTGCCAACAGCGGTCGTCTGTCTGCAGATTCGATGCCCCCCACATACCTCTGTCTGAAGAACCCATGCCTCCAGCTGACCTTCATCTGCAGACCCGATGCCCTCACAGACCTCTGTCTGCAGACTAATGACCCCATAGACCTCTCTGTGCCGACCTCATGCCACACAGACCCTGTCTGTTTACCCGATGCCCCCACAGACCTCTGTCTGCAGAAACAATGACAGCACAGACACCTATCTGCAGACCCGATGCCCCGAAAGACCTCTGTCGGCAGACCAACTGCCCCCAGCAGACCTCTGTCTGAAGACCCGATGCCTGCGCAGACTCTGTCTGCAGACCTGATGCCCCCAATGACCCCTGTACGCAGACCCAATGCCCACACAGACCTCTGTCTGTAGACATGATGCCCCCAGAGACCTCTGTCTGCAGACCTGATGCCCACACAGACCTCTTTCTGCAGATCCTATGCCCCCACAAACCTTTGTTTGCAGACCCAATGCAGCCCAGACCTCTGTCTGCAGACCCGATGCCCCCGCAGATTCAGTCTGCAGACCATACCCCCGTAGACCTCTGTCTCCATACTCATTGTCTCCACAGACCTCAGTCTGCAGGCCCGATGACCCCAGCGGACCTCCGTCTGCAGACCCGATGTCCACACAGACCTCTGTATGCAGACTCGATGCCACCACAGACCTCTGTCTGCAGACCCGATGCCCCCAGATTCCTCTGTCTTGAGACCCGATGCACCCAGAGACCTCTGTCTTGAGACCCGATACCCCCAGAGCCCTCTGTCTGCAGAAGCGATGCCTCTACAGACCTCTGTCTGCAGACCCGATGAAACCAGAGACCTCTGTCTGCAGAAACGATGCCCCCATAGACCTCTGTCTGCAGACCGATGCCCCCACAGACCATTGTTTGCAGACCCGATGACACTTTGATCTCTGTCGGAAGACCCGATGCCCCCACTGGACATCTGTCTGCAGACCCGATGACCCACAGACATCTCTCGGCAGACTGATGCCCCCACAGACCTCTCTCTGCAGACCTGATGCCCCAAAGACCCTGTCTGTTGAACGGATGCCAGCACAGTCCTCTGTCTTCAGACCCAATGCCAGCACAGACCCCTATCTGCAGACCAAATTCCCCGAAAGACCTCTGTCTGCAGACTCACTGCCCCCAGGAGACCTCTGTCTGCAGAACCGATGCCTGCGCAGACTCTGTCTGCAGACCAGAAGCCCCCGCAGACCGCTGTCTCCAAACGCTATACACCCATAGACCTCTGTCTGCAGACACGATGCCTACAGCGGTCGTTGGTCTGCAGAACCGATTCGCACACAGACCTCTGTCTGCAAACCCGCCTACCCCGCAGACCTCTGTATGCATAACCGATGCCCCCGCAGACCTCTGTCTGCAGACCCTATGTCCTCGCAGACTCTGTCTGCAGACCAGATGCCAACGCTGACCTCTGTCTCCTTACCCGATGCCTCAACAGACCTCAGTCTGCGGACCCGATGCCCCCACTGGACCTCTGTCTGCAGACCCGATGCCATCCTAGACTCTGTCTGAAGACCAGATGCCCATGCAGACCTCTGACTCCATATACGATGCCCCCACAGACCTCAGTCCTGCGGACCCGATGTCCCCGCAGACTCTGTCCGCAGACTGGATGCCCCACAGACCTCTGTCTGCAGACCCGATGCCCCTACCAGACTTCATTCTACAGACCCGATGCCCCCATCGTACCTCTGATGCAAACCCGATGCCCCCAGCGGACCCCTGTCTGCAGACCCGATGCCCAAGCGTACCTCTGTCTGCAGACCCAATGCCCCAGCGTACCTCTGTCTGCAGACCCGATTCCTCCCCAGACCTCTGTCTGCAGACCCGATGGGCCAACAGACCTCTGTCTGCAGACCCGCTGCCCCCGCAGACCTCTATATGCAGAACCGATGCCCCCGCAGACCTTTGTCTGCAGAGCCTATGTCCTCGCAGAGACTGTCTGCATACCAGATGCTAACGCAGACCTCTGTCTCCGTTCCCGATGCCCCCCACAGACCTCAGTCTGCGGACCCGATGCCCCCACTGGACCTCTGTCTGTAGACCCGATGACCCCACTTGACCTCTGTCTGTTGACCTGATGCCCACAGAGTCCTCAGTCTGCAGACCTGATGCCCCCACAGACCTCTCTCTGAGGAACCGATGCCCCCACAGACCTCAGTCTACAGACACGATGCCCCCATAGACCCTCAGTCTGCAGACCCGATGCCCCCTAGACTCTGTCTGTAGACCATGCCCACGCAGACCTCTGTCTCCATACCCAATGCCCCCCATAGACCTCAGTCTGCAGACCTGATGCCCCCACGGAACCTCTGTCTGCAGACCCGATGCACCCACGGACCTCTATCTGCAAACCCGATGCCCCCAGAGTCCTCTGTCTGCAGACCTGATGCGCCCACAGACCTCTGTATGTAGACCCAATGCCCCCAAGACCTCTGTCTGGATACCAGATGCCCCTGCAGACCTCTGTCTACAGACCCGATGCCCCCATAGACTTCTGTCTGCAGACCTGATGCCAAAAGCGGTCATCTGTCTGCAGACCCGATGCCTCCACGGACCTCTGTCTAAAGAACTGATGACTTAACGGACCTCTGTCTTTAGAACCGATGCTCCCACAGACCTCTCTGTGCAGACATGATGCCCCACAGACCATCAGTCTGCAGACCCGATGCCGCCACTGACCTCTGTCTGCAGACCTGATGCCCCCACAAACCTCTATCTGCAGACTGATGACCCCACAGACCTCTCTCTGCAGACCTGATGCCACACAGACCCTGTCTTTTGACCGGATGCCCCCACAAACCTCTGTCTGCAGACCCGATTCCCCCCACAGACTTCTGTCTGCAGACCCGATGCCCCCACAGACGTCTGTCTGCAGACCCGATGCCCCCAGCGGACCTCCATCTGCAGACCCGATGCTCCCACCGATCTCTGTCTGCAGACCCAATTCCCCCAGAGACCTCTGGCTGGAGACCCGATGCCCCCGCAGACCTCTTTCTGTATACCCGATGCCCACACAGACCTCTGTCTTCAGACCCGATGCCTCGATGGACCTCTGTCTGCAGACCCGATGCCCCCAGAGGCCTCTGTTTGCTGACCCGATGCTCACAGTGGACCTCTGTATGCAGAACCGATGCTCCCAATGACCACTGTCTGCACACCCGATGCCCCCATAGACCTCTGTGTGCAGAACCGATGGTCCCACAGACCTCTGTCTGCATACCCGATGCTGCCACAGACCTCTGTCTGCAGACCCGAAGCCCCCAGTGGATCTCTGTCTGCAGAGCCCATGGCCAAAGTGGACCTCTGTCTGCAGACCCGATGCCCCCACAGACCTCTGTCGGCAGACACGATGCCCCCACAGACAATCTGTCTGCAGACCGGATGCCCTCCGCGGACCTTTGTCTACAGAACTGATGCCTCCATGGACCTCTGTCTGCAGACTCGATGCCCGCACAGACCTCTGTCTACAGAACTGATGCGTCCATGGACCTCTGTCTTCAGACCCGATGCCCCCAGAGTCCTCTGTCTGCAGACACGATGCCCCCCAGAGGACCTCTGTATGCAGAACCAATGCTCCCAATGACCACTGTCTGCACACCGGATGCCCCCATAGACCTCTGTCTGAAGAATCGATGGTCCCACAGACCTCTGTCTGCAGACCCGATGACGCCACAGACCTCTGTCTGCGGACACGATGCCCTCCGCAGACCTCGTTCTGGAGACCCGATGCCTTTGCAGACTCTGTCTGCAGTCCAGATGCCCCTGCAGACCTCTGTCTACAAAACTGATGCCAAAAGCAGTCGTCTTTCTGCAGACTTGATGCCCCCACCGACCTATGTCTGCAGACCCGATGGCCCCACAGACCTCTGTCTGCAGAACCAATGCCCCCAGAGAACTCTGATTGCAGACCACATTCCCGCACAGACCTCTGGTGGCAGACACGATGCCCCCCACAGACAATCTGTCTGCAGACCCGATGCCCCCAGCAGACCTCTGTCTGCAGACCTGTAGCCCAAACAGACCTCTCTCGGCAGACTGATGCCAAAACAGACCTCTGTCTGCAGGCCCGATGCCCCCAAAAACCTCTGTCTGCTGTCCCAAAGCCCCCACAGACCTCTGTCTGCAGTTCTGATGCCCCGCAGACCCTGTCTGCAAACCAAAACCCCGAAGACCTCTGTCTGCAGACCCGATGCCCCCACAGACCTCTGTCTGCAGACCTGATGCCCCCAGAGACCTCTGTCTGCAGACCCGATGCACCCACAGACCATTTTTTGCAGACCCGATGACACTTTGATCTCTGTCTGCAGACCTGATGCCCCCAGTGGACATCTGTCTGCAGACCCGATGACCCACAGACCTCTGTCTGCGGACACGATGCCCTCCGCAGACCTCGTTCTGAAGACCTGATGCCCTCGCAAACTCTGTCTTCAGTCCAGATGCCACTGCAGACCTCTGTCTACAAACCTGATGCCAAAAGCGGTCATCTCTCTGCAGACTTGATGCCCCCCACCGACCTATGTCTGCAGACCCGATGCCCCCCACAGACCTGAGACCCGATGCCTTAGCAGACTCTGTCTGCACACCAGATGCCCCAACAGACCTCTGTTTGCAGACCCGATGACCCACAGATCTCTCTCTGCAGACGCAATGTCCCTTAGACCTCTGTCGGCAGACACAATGCCCCCAGAGACAATCTGTCTGCAGACCCGATGACCCCACAGACGTCTGTCTGCAGACCGGATGCCCCCAGCGGACCTCTTTCTGCAGATTTAATGCCCTAGCAGACTCTGTCTGCAGACCAGATTCCCCCACAGACCACTGTCTACAGACCCGATGCCCCCAGCGGACCTCTTTCTGCAGATCTGATGCAAACAGTAAGCGTCTGTCTGCAGACCCGATGCCACCAAAGATCTCTGTCTGTAGAACTGACGCCTCCAGCGGACCTCCGTCTGCATACCCGATGCCTCCACAGACCTCTGTCTGCAGACCCAATGCCCCCAGAGGCCTATGTCTGCAGACCAGATGCCAACAGAGGACCTCTGTCTGCAGACCCGATGCCCCCCAAAGAAGTATGTCTGCAGACCCACTGCCCCCAGTGGACCCCTGTCTGCATACCCGATGCCCCCCCGCAGACCTCTGTCTGCAGACAGGATGCCCTCAGCAGACCTCTTTCTGCAGACTCAATGCCCTAGCAGACTATGTCTGCAGACCAGATCCCCCGCAGACCACTGTCTACAGACCAGATGCCCCCATAGACCTCTGTCTGCAGACCTGATGCCAACAGTGGGCGTCTGTCTGCAGACCTGATGCCACTAAAGACCTCTGTCTGTAGAACTGATGCTTCCAGCAGACCTCGGTCTGCATACCCGATGCCTCCACAGACCTCTGTCTGCAGACCCAATGCCCCCAGAGGCCTCTGTCTGCAGACCAGATGCCCCCAGAGGACCTCTGTCTGCAGACCCGATGCCCCCAAAGAAGTATGTCTGCAGACCCACTGCGCACAGTGGACCCCTGTCTGCATACCCGATGCCCCCCGCAGACATCTGTCTGCAGATCCGATGCCCTAGCAGACTCTGTCTGTAGATCAAATGCCCCCGCAGACCTCTGTCTCCAAACCCGATGTACCCAAAGACCTCTGTCTGCAGACCCGATGCCTACAGCGGTCGTTTGTCTGCAGACACGATGCCCGCACAGACTTCTGTCTGTAGACCGGATGCCCCCGCAGACTCTGTCTGCAGACCATGCCCCCACAGACCTCTGTCTCCCTAATCAATGCCACCACAGACCACAGTCTGCCGGCCTGATGCCCCCACAGACCTTTGTATGCAGAAACGATGTTCTCAGAGACCTCTGTCTGCAGAACCGATTCCAGCACAGACCTCTGTCTGCAGACCCGATGCCCCCGTAGACCTCTGTCTGCAGACCAAATGCCAACAGCGTACATCTTTCTGCAGACCTGTAGCCCCCAGAGACCTCTCTCGGCAGACTGATGCACCCACAGACCTCTGTCTGCAGAACCGATGCCTTCAGCGGACCTCTGTCGGTAGATCCGTTGACCCACAGACCTCTCTGCAGACCTGATGCACCTTAGACCTCTCTCGGCAGACCCGATGCCCCCACAGACCTCTGGTGCAGACCCGATGCCTTCAGCGGACCTCTGTTTGCAGACCCCAGGACCCACAGATCTCTCTCTGTAAACCCGATGGCCCTTAGACCTCTGTCGGCAGACGCGATGCCCCAACAGACAATCTGTCTGCAGACCCATTGCCCCCAGCGGACATCTGTCTGCAGACCTGTAGCCACCACAGAACTCTCTCGATATTCTGATACCCCCACAGACCTCTGTCTGCAGATCCGATGCCCCCGCAGACTCTGTCTGCACACCATGACCCCGCATACCTCTGTCTGCAGACCCGATGCCACCACAGACCTCTGTCTGTAGACACGATGCCCCCAGAGACCTCTGTCTGCACACCCAATGCCCACACAGAAATCTGTCTGCAGACCTGATGCCCCCACAGACCTCTGTCTGCAGACCCAATGCCCCCACAGATCTCTGTCTGAAGATAAGACGCCCCCTGCGGACCTCTGTCTGCAGACCCGATGCTTACACAGACCTCTGTCTGCAGACACGATGCCCCCACACACCTCTGTCTGCAGACCTGATGCCCCCACAAACATCAGTCTGAAGACCCGATGCGACCACAGACCTCTGTCTGCAGAAACGATGCGCCCCCTCAGACTTCGTTCTGCAGACCCGATGTCCTCTCAGAATCTGTCTGCAGAACAGATGCCCCCGCAGACCTCTGTCTACAGACCCGATGCTCCCATAGAACTCTGTCTGCAGACCTGATGCCAAAAGCGGTTGTCTGTCTGCAGAAGCAATGCCCCCCACAGACCTCTGTCTGCAGACCCGATGCCCCCACAGACCTCTGTCTGCAGACCCGATGCCCCCCGAACTCTGTCTGCAGACCTCATGCCCCCACAGACCTCTGTCTGCAGACCCGATGCCCCCAGGTGACCTCTGTCTGCATACCCGATTCTGGCCCGCAATCCACTGTCTGCAGACCTGATGCCCTAGCAGACAATGTCTGCAGGCCCAATGCCCCCACAGATCTCTGTCTGAAGATACGATGCCCCCTGCAGAACTCTGTCTACAGACATGATGCCCCCATAGACCTCTGTCTGCAGACCTGGTGCCAACAGCGGTCGTCTGTCTGCAGATTCGATGCCCCCACATACCTCTGTCTGAAGAACCCATGCCTCCAGCTGACCTTCATCTGCAGACCCGATGCCCTCACAGACCTCTGTCTGCAGACTAATGACCCCATAGACCTCTCTGTGCCGACCTCATGCCACACAGACCCTGTCTGTTTACCCGATGCCCCCACAGACCTCTGTCTGCAGAAACAATGACAGCACAGACACCTATCTGCAGACCCGATGCCCCGAAAGACCTCTGTCGGCAGACCAACTGCCCCCAGCAGACCTCTGTCTGAAGACCCGATGCCTGCGCAGACTCTGTCTGCAGACCTGATGCCCCCAATGACCCCTGTATGCAGACCCAATGCCCACACAGACCTCTGTCTGTAGACATGATGCCCCCAGAGACCTCTGTCTGCAGACCTGATGCCCACACAGACCTCTTTCTGCAGATCCTATGCCCCCCACAAACCTTTGTTTGCAGACCCAATGCAGCCCAGACCTCTGTCTGCAGACCCGATGCCCCCGCAGATTCAGTCTGCAGACCATACCCCCGTAGACCTCTGTCTCCATACTCATTGTCTCCACAGACCTCAGTCTGCAGGCCCGATGACCCCAGCGGACCTCCGTCTGCAGACCCGATGTCCACACAGACCTCTGTATGCAGACTCGATGCCACCACAGACCTCTGTCTGCAGACCCGATGCCCCCAGAGTCCTTTGTATTGAGACCCGATGTCCCCAGAGACCTCGGTCTTAAGACCCGATACCCCCAGAAACCTCTGTCTGCAGAACCGATGCCTCTACAGACCTCTGTCTGCAGACCCGATGAACCCAGAGACCTTTGTCTGCAGAAACGATGCCCCCACAGACCTCTGTCTGAAGACCCGATGCCCTCGCAGACTCTGTCTGCAGACCAGATGCCCCCACAGACCTATGTCTACAGACCGGATGCCCCCATAGACCTCTGTGTGCAGACCTGATGCCGACAGCGGTCGTCGGTCTGCAGACCCGATGCACCCTCAGACCTCTGTCTGCAGACCTAATGCCCCTGCAGTCCTCTGTCTGCAGACCCGATGCCCTCGCAGAACTCAGTCTGCGGACCCGATGCCCGCACCGAACCTCTGTCTGCAGACCCGATGCCCCCGTAGACTCTGTCTGCAGACCATGCCCCTCAGACCTCTGTCTCCATAATCAATGCCCCCATAGACCTCAGTCTGCAGACCTGATGCCCGCACAGACGTCTGTCTGCAGACCCAATGCCCCAACAGACCTCTGTCTGCAGACCGGATGGCCCTACAGTCCTCTGTCTGCAGACCCGATGTCCCCACCGGAATTCTGTCTACAGACCCGATGCCCCCAGCAGACCTCTGTCTGCAGACCCGATGCCATCCCAGACCACTGTCTGCAGACCGGATGCCCCCACAGACCTCTGTATGCGTACTCGATGCCACCACAGACCTCTGTCTGCAGACCCGATGCCCCCAGATTCCTCTGTCTTGAGACCCGATGCACCCAGAGACCTCTGTCTTGAGACCCGA
Source organism: Microtus obscurus (assembly GCA_963919715.1). Classification (NCBI taxonomy): domain Eukaryota; kingdom Metazoa; phylum Chordata; class Mammalia; order Rodentia; family Cricetidae; genus Microtus; species Microtus obscurus. The sequence continues at coordinate 32,004 of CAWTZC010001526.1, read as the reverse complement.
TACCCCCAGAGCCCTCTGTCTGCAGAAGCGATGCCTCTACAGACCTCTGTCTGCAGACCCGATGAAACCAGAGACCTCTGTCTGCAGAAACGATGCCCCCATAGACCTCTGTCTGCAGACCGATGCCCCCACAGACCATTGTTTGCAGACCCGATGACACTCTGATCTCTGTCGGAAGACCCGATGCCCCCACTGGACATCTGTCTGCAGACCCGATGACCCACAGACATCTCTCGGCAGACTGATGCCCCCACAGACCTCTCTCTGCAGACCTGATGCCCCAAAGACCCTGTCTGTTGAACGGATGCCAGCACAGTCCTCTGTCTTCAGACCCAATGCCAGCACAGACCCCTATCTGCAGACCAAATGCCCCGAAAGACCTCTGTCTGCAGACTCACTGCCCCCAGGAGACCTCTGTCTGCAGAACCGATGCCTGCTCAGACTCTGTCTGCAGACCAGAAGCCCCCGCAGACCGCTGTCTCCAAACGCTATACACCCATAGACCTCTGTCTGCAGACACGATGCCTACAGCGGTCGTTGGTCTGCAGAACCGATTCGCACACAGACCTCTGTCTGCAAACCCACCTACCCCGCAGACCTCTGTATGCATAACCGATGCCCCCGCAGACCTCTGTCTGCAGACCCTATGTCCTCGCAGACTCTGTCTGCAGACCAGATGCCAACGCTGACCTCTGTCTCCTTACCCGATGCCTCAACAGACCTCAGTCTGCGGACCCGATGCCCCCACTGGACCTCTGTCTGCAGACCCGATGCCATCCTAGACTCTGTCTGAAGACCAGATGCCCATGCAGACCTCTGACTCCATATACGATGCCCCCACAGACCTCAGTCTGCGGACCCGATGTCCCCGCAGACTCTGTCCGCAGACTGGATGCCCCACAGACCTCTGTCTGCAGACCCGATGCCCCTACCAGACTTCATTCTACAGACCCGATGCCCCCATCGTACCTCTGATGCAAACCCGATGCCCCCAGCGGACCCCTGTCTGCAGACCCGATGCCCAAGCGTACCTCTGTCTGCAGACCCAATGCCCCAGCGTACCTCTGTCTGCAGACCCGATTCCTCCCCAGACCTCTGTCTGCAGACCCGATGGGCCAACAGACCTCTGTCTGCAGACCCGCTGCCCCCGCAGACCTCTATATGCAGAACCGATGCCCCCGCAGACCTTGTCTGCAGAGCCTATGTCCTCGCAGAGACTGTCTGCATACCAGATGCTAACGCAGACCTCTGTCTCCGTTCCCGATGCCCCCACAGACCTCAGTCTGCGGACCCGATGCCCCCACTGGACCTCTGTCTGTAGACCCGATGACCCCACTTGACCTCTGTCTGTTGACCTGATGCCCACAGAGTCCTCAGTCTGCAGACCTGATGCCCCCACAGACCTCTCTCTGAGGAACCGATGCCCCCCACAGACCTCAGTCTACAGACACGATGCCCCCATAGACCCTCAGTCTGCAGACCCGATGCCCCCAACTGACATCTGTCTGCAGACCCGATGATCCACAGACTTCTCTTGTCAGATTGATGCACCCACAGACTCTGTCGTCATACCAGATGCCCTCGCAGACCTCTGTCTGCAAACCCGATGCCCTCGCAGACTCTGTCTGTAGACCATGCCCACGCAGACCTCTGTCTCCATACCCAATGCCCCCATAGACCTCAGTCTGCAGACCTGATGCCCCCACGGAACCTCTGTCTGCAGACCCGATGCACCCACGGACCTCTATCTGCAAACCCGATGCCCCCAGAGTCCTCTGTCTGCAGACCTGATGCGCCCACAGACCTCTGTATGTAGACCCAATGCCCCCAAGACCTCTGTCTGGATACCAGATGCCCCTGCAGACCTCTGTCTACAGACCCGATGCCCCCATAGACTTCTGTCTGCAGACCTGATGCCAAAAGCGGTCATCTGTCTGCAGACCCGATGCCTCCACGGACCTCTGTCTAAAGAACTGATGACTTAACGGACCTCTGTCTTTAGAACCGATGCTCCCACAGACCTCTCTGTGCAGACATGATGCCCCACAGACCATCAGTCTGCAGACCCGATGCCGCCACTGACCTCTGTCTGCAGACCTGATGCCCCCACAAACCTCTATCTGCAGACTGATGACCCCACAGACCTCTCTCTGCAGACCTGATGCCACACAGACCCTGTCTTTTGACCGGATGCCCCCCACAAACCTCTGTCTGCAGACCCGATTCCCCCCACAGACTTCTGTCTGCAGACCCGATGCCCCCACAGACGTCTGTCTGCAGACCCGATGCCCCCAGCGGACCTCCATCTGCAGACCCGATGCTCCCACCGATCTCTGTCTGCAGACCCAATTCCCCCAGAGACCTCTGGCTGGAGACCCGATGCCCCCGCAGACCTCTTTCTGTATACCCGATGCCCACACAGACCTCTGTCTTCAGACCCGATGCCTCGATGGACCTCTGTCTGCAGACCCGATGCCCCCAGAGGCCTCTGTTTGCTGACCCGATGCTCACAGTGGACCTCTGTATGCAGAACCGATGCTCCCAATGACCACTGTCTGCACACCCAATGCCCCCATAGACCTCTGTGTGCAGAACCGATGGTCCCACAGACCTCAGTCTGCATACCCGATGCCGCCACAGACCTCTGTCTGCAGACCCGAAGCCCCCCAGTGGATCTCTGTCTGCAGAGCCCATGGCCAAAGTGGACCTCTGTCTGCAGACCCGATGCCCCCAGAGGCCTCTGTTTGCCGACCCAATGCTCCCATTGGACCTCTGTATGCAGAACCGATGCTCCCAATGACCACTGTCTGCACACCCGATGCCCCCATAGACCTCTGTGTGCAGAACCGATGGTCCCACAGACCTCTGTCTGCATACCCGATGCTGCCACAGACCTCTGTCTGCAGACCCGAAGCCCCCAGTGGATCTCTGTCTGCAGAGCCCATGGCCAAAGTGGACCTCTGTCTGCAGACCCGATGCCCCCACAGACCTCTGTCGGCAGACACGATGCCCCCACAGACAATCTGTCTGCAGACCGGATGCCCTCCGCGGACCTTTGTCTACAGAACTGATGCCTCCATGGACCTCTGTCTGCAGACTCGATGCCCGCACAGACCTCTGTCTACAGAACTGATGCGTCCATGGACCTCTGTCTTCAGACCCGATGCCCCCAGAGTCCTCTGTCTGCAGACACGATGCCCCCAGAGGACCTCTGTATGCAGAACCAATGCTCCCAATGACCACTGTCTGCACACCGGATGCCCCCATAGACCTCTGTCTGAAGAATCGATGGTCCCACAGACCTCTGTCTGCAGACCCGATGACACCACAGACCTCTGTCTGCGGACACGATGCCCTCCGCAGACCTCGTTCTGGAGACCCGATGCCTTTGCAGACTCTGTCTGCAGTCCAGATGCCCCTGCAGACCTCTGTCTACAAAACTGATGCCAAAAGCAGTCGTCTTTCTGCAGACTTGATGCCCCCACCGACCTATGTCTGCAGACCCGATGGCCCCACAGACCTCTGTCTGCAGAACCAATGCCCCCCAGAGAACTCTGATTGCAGACCACATTCCCGCACAGACCTCTGTTGGCAGACACGATGCCCCCACAGACAATCTGTCTGCAGACCCGATGCCCCCAGCAGACATCTGTCTGCAGACCTGTAGCCCAAACAGACCTCTCTCGGCAGACTGATGCCAAAACAGACCTCTGTCTGCAGGCCCGATGCCCCCAAAAACCTCTGTCTGCTGTCCCAAAGCCCCCACAGACCTCTGTCTGCAGTTCTGATGCCCCGCAGACCCTGTCTGCAAACCAAAACCCCGAAGACCTCTGTCTGCAGACCCGATGCCCCCACAGACCTCTGTCTGCAGACCTGATGCCCCCAGAGACCTCTGTCTGCAGACCCGATGCACCCACAGACCATTTTTTGCAGACCCGATGACACTTTGATCTCTGTCTGCAGACCTGATGCCCCCAGTGGACATCTGTCTGCAGACCCGATGACCCACAGACCTCTGTCTGCGGACACGATGCCCTCCGCAGACCTCGTTCTGAAGACCTGATGCCCTCGCAAACTCTGTCTTCAGTCCAGATGCCACTGCAGACCTCTGTCTACAAACCTGATGCCAAAAGCGGTCATCTCTCTGCAGACTTGATGCCCCCACCGACCTATGTCTGCAGACCCGATGCCCCCACAGACCTGAGACCCGATGCCTTAGCAGACTCTGTCTGCACACCAGATGCCCCAACAGACCTCTGTTTGCAGACCCGATGACCCACAGATCTCTCTCTGCAGACGCAATGTCCCTTAGACCTCTGTCGGCAGACACAATGCCCCCAGAGACAATCTGTCTGCAGACCCGATGACCCCACAGACGTCTGTCTGCAGACCGGATGCCCCCAGCGGACCTCTTTCTGCAGATTTAATGCCCTAGCAGACTCTGTCTGCAGACCAGATTCCCCCACAGACCACTGTCTACAGACCCGATGCCCCCAGCGGACCTCTTTCTGCAGATCTGATGCAAACAGTAAGCGTCTGTCTGCAGACCCGATGCCACCAAAGATCTCTGTCTGTAGAACTGACGCCTCCAGCGGACCTCCGTCTGCATACCCGATGCCTCCACAGACCTCTGTCTGCAGACCCAATGCCCCCAGAGGCCTATGTCTGCAGACCAGATGCCAACAGAGGACCTCTGTCTGCAGACCCGATGCCCCCAAAGAAGTATGTCTGCAGACCCACTGCCCCCAGTGGACCCCTGTCTGCATACCCGATGCCCCCCCGCAGACCTCTGTCTGCAGACAGGATGCCCTCAGCAGACCTCTTTCTGCAGACTCAATGCCCTAGCAGACTATGTCTGCAGACCAGATCCCCGCAGACCACTGTCTACAGACCAGATGCCCCCATAGACCTCTGTCTGCAGACCTGATGCCAACAGTGGGCGTCTGTCTGCAGACCTGATGCCACTAAAGACCTCTGTCTGTAGAACTGATGCTTCCAGCAGACCTCGGTCTGCATACCCGATGCCTCCACAGACCTCTGTCTGCAGACCCAATGCCCCCAGAGGCCTCTGTCTGCAGACCAGATGCCCCCAGAGGACCTCTGTCTGCAGACCCGATGCCCCCAAAGAAGTATGTCTGCAGACCCACTGCGCACAGTGGACCCCTGTCTGCATACCCGATGCCCCCCGCAGACATCTGTCTGCAGATCCGATGCCCTAGCAGACTCTGTCTGTAGATCAAATGCCCCCCGCAGACCTCTGTCTCCAAACCCGATGTACCCAAAGACCTCTGTCTGCAGACCCGATGCCTACAGCGGTCGTTTGTCTGCAGACACGATGCCCGCACAGACTTCTGTCTGTAGACCGGATGCCCCCGCAGACTCTGTCTGCAGACCATGCCCCCACAGACCTCTGTCTCCCTAATCAATGCCACCACAGACCACAGTCTGCCGGCCTGATGCCCCCACAGACCTTTGTATGCAGAAACGATGTTCTCAGAGACCTCTGTCTGCAGAACCGATTCCAGCACAGACCTCTGTCTGCAGACCCGATGCCCCCGTAGACCTCTGTCTGCAGACCAAATGCCAACAGCGTACATCTTTCTGCAGACCTGTAGCCCCCAGAGACCTCTCTCGGCAGACTGATGCACCCACAGACCTCTGTCTGCAGAACCGATGCCTTCAGCGGACCTCTGTCGGTAGATCCGTTGACCCACAGACCTCTCTGCAGACCTGATGCACCTTAGACCTCTCTCGGCAGACCCGATGCCCCCCACAGACCTCTGGTGCAGACCCGATGCCTTCAGCGGACCTCTGTTTGCAGACCCCAGGACCCACAGATCTCTCTCTGTAAACCCGATGGCCCTTAGACCTCTGTCGGCAGACGCGATGCCCCAACAGACAATCTGTCTGCAGACCCATTGCCCCCAGCGGACATCTGTCTGCAGACCTGTAGCCACCACAGAACTCTCTCGATATTCTGATACCCCCCACAGACCTCTGTCTGCAGATCCGATGCCCCCGCAGACTCTGTCTGCACACCATGACCCCGCATACCTCTGTCTGCAGACCCGATGCCACCACAGACCTCTGTCTGTAGACACGATGCCCCCAGAGACCTCTGTCTGCACACCCAATGCCCACACAGAAATCTGTCTGCAGACCTGATGCCCCCACAGACCTCTGTCTGCAGACCCAATGCCCCCACAGATCTCTGTCTGAAGATAAGACGCCCCCTGCGGACCTCTGTCTGCAGACCCGATGCTTACACAGACCTCTGTCTGCAGACACGATGCCCCCACACACCTCTGTCTGCAGACCTGATGCCCCCACAAACATCAGTCTGAAGACCCGATGCGACCACAGACCTCTGTCTGCAGAAACGATGCGCCCCCTCAGACTTCGTTCTGCAGACCCGATGTCCTCTCAGAATCTGTCTGCAGAACAGATGCCCCCGCAGACCTCTGTCTACAGACCCGATGCTCCCATAGAACTCTGTCTGCAGACCTGATGCCAAAAGCGGTTGTCTGTCTGCAGAAGCAATGCCCCCACAGACCTCTGTCTGCAGACCCGATGCCCCCCACAGACCTCTGTCTGCAGACCCGATCCCCCCCGAACTCTGTCTGCAGACCTCATGCCCCCACAGACCTCTGTCTGCAGACCCGATGCCCCCAGGTGACCTCTGTCTGCATACCCGATTCTGGCCCGCAATCCACTGTCTGCAGACCTGATGCCCTAGCAGACAATGTCTGCAGGCCCAATGCCCCCACAGATCTCTGTCTGAAGATACGATGCCCCCTGCAGAACTCTGTCTACAGACATGATGCCCCCATAGACCTCTGTCTGCAGACCTGGTGCCAACAGCGGTCGTCTGTCTGCAGATTCGATGCCCCCCACATACCTCTGTCTGAAGAACCCATGCCTCCAGCTGACCTTCATCTGCAGACCCGATGCCCTCACAGACCTCTGTCTGCAGACTAATGACCCCATAGACCTCTCTGTGCCGACCTCATGCCACACAGACCCTGTCTGTTTACCCGATGCCCCCACAGACCTCTGTCTGCAGAAACAATGACAGCACAGACACCTATCTGCAGACCCGATGCCCCGAAAGACCTCTGTCGGCAGACCAACTGCCCCCAGCAGACCTCTGTCTGAAGACCCGATGCCTGCGCAGACTCTGTCTGCAGACCTGATGCCCCCAATGACCCCTGTATGCAGACCCAATGCCCACACAGACCTCTGTCTGTAGACATGATGCCCCCAGAGACCTCTGTCTGCAGACCTGATGCCCACACAGACCTCTTTCTGCAGATCCTATGCCCCCACAAACCTTTGTTTGCAGACCCAATGCAGCCCAGACCTCTGTCTGCAGACCCGATGCCCCCGCAGATTCAGTCTGCAGACCATACCCCCGTAGACCTCTGTCTCCATACTCATTGTCTCCACAGACCTCAGTCTGCAGGCCCGATGACCCCAGCGGACCTCCGTCTGCAGACCCGATGTCCACACAGACCTCTGTATGCAGACTCGATGCCACCACAGACCTCTGTCTGCAGACCCGATGCCCCCAGATTCCTCTGTCTTGAGACCCGATGCACCCAGAGACCTCTGTCTTGAGACCCGATACCCCCAGAGCCCTCTGTCTGCAGAAGCGATGCCTCTACAGACCTCTGTCTGCAGACCCGATGAAACCAGAGACCTCTGTCTGCAGAAACGATGCCCCCATAGACCTCTGTCTGCAGACCGATGCCCCCCACAGACCATTGTTTGCAGACCCGATGACACTTTGATCTCTGTCGGAAGACCCGATGCCCCCACTGGACATCTGTCTGCAGACCCGATGACCCACAGACATCTCTCGGCAGACTGATGCCCCCCACAGACCTCTCTCTGCAGACCTGATGCCCCAAAGACCCTGTCTGTTGAACGGATGCCAGCACAGTCCTCTGTCTTCAGACCCAATGCCAGCACAGACCCCTATCTGCAGACCAAATGCCCCGAAAGACCTCTGTCTGCAGACTCACTGCCCCCAGGAGACCTCTGTCTGCAGAACCGATGCCTGCTCAGACTCTGTCTGCAGACCAGAAGCCCCCGCAGACCGCTGTCTCCAAACGCTATACACCCATAGACCTCTGTCTGCAGACACGATGCCTACAGCGGTCGTTGGTCTGCAGAACCGATTCGCACACAGACCTCTGTCTGCAAACCCACCTACCCCGCAGACCTCTGTATGCATAACCGATGCCCCCCGCAGACCTCTGTCTGCAGACCCTATGTCCTCGCAGACTCTGTCTGCAGACCAGATGCCAACGCTGACCTCTGTCTCCTTACCCGATGCCTCAACAGACCTCAGTCTGCGGACCCGATGCCCCCACTGGACCTCTGTCTGCAGACCCGATGCCATCCTAGACTCTGTCTGAAGACCAGATGCCCATGCAGACCTCTGACTCCATATACGATGCCCCCACAGACCTCAGTCTGCGGACCCGATGTCCCCGCAGACTCTGTCCGCAGACTGGATGCCCCACAGACCTCTGTCTGCAGACCCGATGCCCCTACCAGACTTCATTCTACAGACCCGATGCCCCCATCGTACCTCTGATGCAAACCCGATGCCCCCCAGCGGACCCCTGTCTGCAGACCCGATGCCCAAGCGTACCTCTGTCTGCAGACCCAATGCCCCAGCGTACCTCTGTCTGCAGACCCGATTCCTCCCCAGACCTCTGTCTGCAGACCCGATGGGCCAACAGACCTCTGTCTGCAGACCCGCTGCCCCCGCAGACCTCTATATGCAGAACCGATGCCCCCGCAGACCTTTGTCTGCAGAGCCTATGTCCTCGCAGAGACTGTCTGCATACCAGATGCTAACGCAGACCTCTGTCTCCGTTCCCGATGCCCCCCACAGACCTCAGTCTGCGGACCCGATGCCCCCACTGGACCTCTGTCTGTAGACCCGATGACCCCACTTGACCTCTGTCTGTTGACCTGATGCCCACAGAGTCCTCAGTCTGCAGACCTGATGCCCCCACAGACCTCTCTCTGAGGAACCGATGCCCCCACAGACCTCAGTCTACAGACACGATGCCCCCATAGACCCTCAGTCTGCAGACCCGATGCCCCCAACTGACATCTGTCTGCAGACCCGATGATCCACAGACTTCTCTTGTCAGATTGATGCACCCACAGACTCTGTCGTCATACCAGATGCCCTCGCAGACCTCTGTCTGCAAACCCGATGCCCTCGCAGACTCTGTCTGTAGACCATGCCCACGCAGACCTCTGTCTCCATACCCAATGCCCCCATAGACCTCAGTCTGCAGACCTGATGCCCCCCACGGAACCTCTGTCTGCAGACCCGATGCACCCACGGACCTCTATCTGCAAACCCGATGCCCCCAGAGTCCTCTGTCTGCAGACCTGATGCGCCCACAGACCTCTGTATGTAGACCCAATGCCCCCAAGACCTCTGTCTGGATACCAGATGCCCCTGCAGACCTCTGTCTACAGACCCGATGCCCCCCATAGACTTCTGTCTGCAGACCTGATGCCAAAAGCGGTCATCTGTCTGCAGACCCGATGCCTCCACGGACCTCTGTCTAAAGAACTGATGACTTAACGGACCTCTGTCTTTAGAACCGATGCTCCCACAGACCTCTCTGTGCAGACATGATGCCCCACAGACCATCAGTCTGCAGACCCGATGCCGCCACTGACCTCTGTCTGCAGACCTGATGCCCCCACAAACCTCTATCTGCAGACTGATGACCCCACAGACCTCTCTCTGCAGACCTGATGCCACACAGACCCTGTCTTTTGACCGGATGCCCCCACAAACCTCTGTCTGCAGACCCGATTCCCCCCCACAGACTTCTGTCTGCAGACCCGATGCCCCCACAGACGTCTGTCTGCAGACCCGATGCCCCCAGCGGACCTCCATCTGCAGACCCGATGCTCCCACCGATCTCTGTCTGCAGACCCAATTCCCCCCAGAGACCTCTGGCTGGAGACCCGATGCCCCCGCAGACCTCTTTCTGTATACCCGATGCCCACACAGACCTCTGTCTTCAGACCCGATGCCTCGATGGACCTCTGTCTGCAGACCCGATGCCCCCAGAGGCCTCTGTTTGCTGACCCGATGCTCACAGTGGACCTCTGTATGCAGAACCGATGCTCCCAATGACCACTGTCTGCACACCCAATGCCCCCATAGACCTCTGTGTGCAGAACCGATGGTCCCACAGACCTCAGTCTGCATACCCGATGCCGCCACAGACCTCTGTCTGCAGACCCGAAGCCCCCAGTGGATCTCTGTCTGCAGAGCCCATGGCCAAAGTGGACCTCTGTCTGCAGACCCGATGCCCCCAGAGGCCTCTGTTTGCCGACCCAATGCTCCCATTGGACCTCTGTATGCAGAACCGATGCTCCCAATGACCACTGTCTGCACACCCGATGCCCCCATAGACCTCTGTGTGCAGAACCGATGGTCCCACAGACCTCTGTCTGCATACCCGATGCTGCCACAGACCTCTGTCTGCAGACCCGAAGCCCCCAGTGGATCTCTGTCTGCAGAGCCCATGGCCAAAGTGGACCTCTGTCTGCAGACCCGATGCCCCCACAGACCTCTGTCGGCAGACACGATGCCCCCACAGACAATCTGTCTGCAGACCGGATGCCCTCCGCGGACCTTTGTCTACAGAACTGATGCCTCCATGGACCTCTGTCTGCAGACTCGATGCCCGCACAGACCTCTGTCTACAGAACTGATGCGTCCATGGACCTCTGTCTTCAGACCCGATGCCCCCAGAGTCCTCTGTCTGCAGACACGATGCCCCCAGAGGACCTCTGTATGCAGAACCAATGCTCCCAATGACCACTGTCTGCACACCGGATGCCCCCATAGACCTCTGTCTGAAGAATCGATGGTCCCACAGACCTCTGTCTGCAGACCCGATGACACCACAGACCTCTGTCTGCGGACACGATGCCCTCCGCAGACCTCGTTCTGGAGACCCGATGCCTTTGCAGACTCTGTCTGCAGTCCAGATGCCCCTGCAGACCTCTGTCTACAAAACTGATGCCAAAAGCAGTCGTCTTTCTGCAGACTTGATGCCCCCACCGACCTATGTCTGCAGACCCGATGGCCCCACAGACCTCTGTCTGCAGAACCAATGCCCCCAGAGAACTCTGATTGCAGACCACATTCCCGCACAGACCTCTGTTGGCAGACACGATGCCCCCACAGACAATCTGTCTGCAGACCCGATGCCCCCAGCAGACATCTGTCTGCAGACCTGTAGCCCAAACAGACCTCTCTCGGCAGACTGATGCCAAAACAGACCTCTGTCTGCAGGCCCGATGCCCCCAAAAACCTCTGTCTGCTGTCCCAAAGCCCCCACAGACCTCTGTCTGCAGTTCTGATGCCCCGCAGACCCTGTCTGCAAACCAAAACCCCGAAGACCTCTGTCTGCAGACCCGATGCCCCCACAGACCTCTGTCTGTAGACACGATGTGCCAGAGACCTCTGTCTGCAGACCCGATGCCTACACAGACCTCTGTCTGCAAACCCGATGCCCCCACAGACCTCTGTCTGCAGACCTGATGCCCCTACAGACCTCCTTCTGCAGACCCGATGACCCACAGATCTTTGTCTACAGACCGGATGCCATCTCAGACCTCTGTCTGCAGTCCTGATGCCCACACAGACCTCTGTCTGCAGACCCGATGCCCCCACAGACCCCTGTCTGCAGACCCGAATACCCTGTGGACCTCTGTCTGCAGACCCGATGCCCACAGAATCCTCTGTCTGCAGACCCGGTGCCCACAGAATCCTCTGTCTGCAGACCTGATGCCTCCACAGACCACTGTATGCAGACCCGATGACCACAGAGACCTTTGTCTGGGGATCTGATGCCCCCAAAGACCTCTGTCTGCAGACCCGATGCCTCCACAGACCTCTGTCTGTAGACCAGATACCCCCACAGACCTCTGTCTGCAGACCCGATGCCCACAGCGGACCTCCGTCTGCAGACCCGACGCCTCCAAAGACTTCTGTCTGCAGACACAATGCCCCCAGTGAACTCTGTCGGCAGACCCGATGCCCCCACAGAAATCTGTCTGCACCCCGATGTCCCCATTGACCTCTGTCTGCAGAACCGATTCCCCCATAGACCTCTGACTGCAGACCCGATGTCCCACAGACCTCTGTCTTAAAACCGGATGCCCCCAGCGGACCTCTGTCTGCAGACCCGATTCTCCCACGGACCTCTGTCTACAGAACTGATGCCTCCATGGACCTCTGTCTTCAGACCCGATGCGGCCACAGACCTCTGTCTTTAGACCCAATGCCCCCACAGACATCTGTCTGCAGAACCGATGCCACCACAAACCTCTGTCTACAGACCTGATCCCCCACAGACCTCTCTGTGCAGAACCGATGCCCCCAGACGCCTCTGTATGCAAACCCGATGCCCCTAGAGGACCACTGTGCAGAACCGATGCCCACACAGACCACTGTCTGCACACCCGATGCCCACATAGACCTCTGTCTGCAGAAACGATGGTCCTTCAGACGTCTGTCTGTAGGCCCGATGCCGCCACTGACCTCTGTCTGCGGACACGATGCCCCCGGCAGACCTCGTTCTGGAGACCCGAGGCCCTCGCAGACTCTGTCTGCAGTCCAGATGCCCCTGCAGACCTCTGTCTACAGACTCGATGCACCCATAGACCTATGTCTGCAGACCTGATGCCAAAAGCGGACGTCTCTTTGCAGACTTGATGCCCCCACCGACCTATATCAGCAGAATCAATGCCCTCATAGACCTTTGTCTACACACCCGATGTCCCCAGCGGGACTCTGTCTGCATACCCGATGCCCCCCCCCCGCAGACCTCTGTCTGCAGAACCGATGCCTCCAGAGACCTCTGTCTGTAGAACTGAAGACACCAGCCGACCTTTGTCTGCAGACTCAATGCCTCCACAGACCTCTGTCTGATGACACAATGCCCCCAGCGGACCTCTGTCTGAAGACCCGATGCTCCCACAGACCTCACTCTGCAGACACGATGCACCACAGATCATCAGTCTGCAGACCAGATGCCCCTAGCGGACATCTGTCTGCAGACCTGATGCCCCCACAAACCTCTTTCTGCAGACTGATGACCCCAAAGACCTCTCTCTGCAGACCTGATGCCACACAGACCCTGTGTTTTGACCGGATGACCCCACAGACCTCTGTCTGCAGACTCGATGCCCCCACAGACCTCTGTCTGCAGACCCGATGCCTCCACAGACCTCTGTCTGCAAACACAATGCCCCCAGCGGACCTCTGTCTGAAGACCCGATGCTCCCACAGACCTCTCTCTGCATACACGATGCACCACCGATCATCAGTCTGCAGACCCGAAGCCCCCACGGACTTCTGTCTGCAGACCAGATATGCCCACAGACCTCTGTCTGCAGACCCGATGCCCCCAGCGGACCTCCATCTGCAGACCCGATGCTCCCACAGACCTCTGTCTGCAGACCCAATTCTCCCAGAGACCTCTGGCTGGAGACCCGATGCGCATGCAGATTTCTTTCTGAAGACCCGATGCCTTCACAGACCTCTGTCTTCAGAACCGATGCCCACAGCGGACCTCTGTTTGCAGACCCGATGACCCCAGAGACCTCTGTCTGCAGACCCAATGCCCCCATAGACCTCTGTCTGTAGAACCGATGCTCCCATGGAACTCTCTCTGCATACCCGATGCCCCCACTGGACCTCTGTGTGCAGACCCGATGCCCCCACAGACCTATGTCTGCAGACCTGATGCCCCCAGAGACTTCTGTCTGCAGACCAGATGCACCCACAGACCTCTATCTGCAAACACGATGCACACAGAGACCTCTGTCTGCAGACACGAAGCCCCCACAGACCTCTGTCTCCAGATCCGATGCCCCCAGCGGACCTCTGTTTGCAGACCCGATGACCCCAGAGTCCTCTGTCTGCAGACCCAATGCCCCCATAGACCTCTGTCTGTAGAACCGATGCTTCCACGGAACTCTCTCTGCATACCCGATGCCCCCACTGGACCTCTGTGTGCAGAACCGATGCCCCCAGCGGACCTCTGTCTGCAGACCCAGTGCACCCAGGTGACCTCTGTCTGCATACCCGATGCTGGCCCGCAATCCTCTGTCTGCAGACCTAATGCCCTAGCAGACTCTGTCTGCAGACCAGATGCCCCTGCAGAACTCTGTCTACAGACACGATGCCCCCATAGACCTCGGTCGGCAGACCTGGTGCCAACAGCGGTCGTCTGTCTGCAGATTCGATGCCCCCACATACCTCTGTCTGAAGACCCTATTCCTCCAGCTGACCTCCATCTGCAGACCCGATGCCCTCACAGACCTCTGTCTGCAGACTAATGACCCCATAGACCTCTCTGTGCCGACCTCATGCCACACAGAACCTGTCTGTTGACCGGATGCCCCCACAGACCTCTGTCTCCAGACCTGATGCACAAAGTGGACCTCTGTCTGCAGACCCGATGCCTCACAGACCTCTGTCTGCAGACCGGATCCCCCACAGACCTTTGTCTGCAGACCCGATGCCCCCGCAGACTTTGTCTGCAGACCAGATGCCCCTGCAGATCTCTGTCTAGAGACCTGATGCCAAAGCAGTCATCTTTCTGCAGACTTGATGCCCCCACCGACCTATGTCTCCAGACCCGATGCCCCCACAGACCTCTGTCTGCAGAACCGATGCCCCCAGAGACCTCTGATTGCAGACCCCATTCCCGCACAGACCTCTGTCTGCAGACCCGATGCCATAGCAGACTCTGTCTGCAGACCAGATGCCCCAGCAGACCTCTGTTTGCAGACCCGATGACCCACAGATCTCTCTCTGCAGACACGATGCCCCTTCGACCTCTGTCGGCATACACGATGCCCCCACAGACAATTTTTCTGCAGACCCGATGCCCCCAGCAGACATCTGTCTGGAGACCTGTTGCCCAAACAGACCTCTCTAGGCAGACTGATGCCCAAACAGACCTCTGCCTGCAGGCCCGATGCCCCCTCGAACCTCTGTCTGCAGACCCAAAGCCCCCACAGACCACTGTCTGCGGATCTGATGCCCCGCAGACTCTGTCTGCAAACCATAACCCCGAAGACCTCTGTCTGCACACCCGATGCCCCCACAGACCTCTGTCTGTAGACATGATGTGCCAGAGACCTCTGTCTGCAGACCCGATGCCCACACAGACCTCTGTCTGCAGACCCGATGCCCCCACAGACCTCTGTCTGCAGACCGGATGCCATCCCAGACCTCTGTCTGCAGTCCCGATGCCCCGACAGACCTCTGTCTGCAAAGCCGTTGACACCAGCGGACGTCCGTCTGCAGACCCGATGTCCCACACATCTCTGTTTGCTGAACCGATGCCCCACAGACCTCTGTCTGCAGACCCGATGCCCCCACAGACCCCTTTCTGCAGACCCGAATCCCCTGTGGACCTCTGTCTGCAGACCAGATGCCCCGAGAATCCTCTGTCTGCAGACCCGATGCCTCCACAGAACACTTTATGCAGACCCGATGACTACAGAGACCTTTGTTTGGGGATCTGATGCCCCCCAGACCTCTGTCTGCAGAGCCGATGCCTCCATAGATCTCTGTTTGCAGACTTGATGCCCCCACGGACCTCTGTCTGTAGACCTGATACCCCCACAGACCTCTGTGTGCCGACCCGATGCCCACAGCAGACCTCCGTCTGCAGACCCGATGCCTCCAAGACCTCTGTCTGCAGACCCAATGCCCCCAGTGACCTCTATCTGCAGACCAGATGCCCCCACAGAAATCTGTCTGCAGACCCGATGCCCCCATTGACCTCTGTCTGCAGACCCGATTCCCCCATAGACCTCTTTCTGCAGACCCGGTGCCCCCACACACCTCTGTCTTAAGACCGGATGCGCCCACAGACCTCTGTCTACAGAATTGATGCCTCCATGGACCTCTGTCTTCAGACACGATGCACCCACAGACCTCTGTCTGTAGACCCGATGGCCCCAGAGACCTCTGTCTGCGGACCCGATACGGCCACAGACCTCTGTCTGTAGACCCATTGCCCCCACAGACATCTGTCTGCAGACCCGATGCCACCACAGACCTCTGTCTACAGACCCGAGCCCCCCAAACCTCTCTCTGTAGAACCGATGCCCCCAGAGGCCTCCGTCTGCAGAACCGATGCACCCACAGACCTCTCTCTGCAGACCCGATGCCCCTAGAGGACCTCTGTCTGCAGAACCATGCCCACACAGACCACTGTCTGCACACCCGATGCCCACATAGACCTCTGTCTGCAGAACCGATGGTCTCTCAGACCTCTGTCTGTAGAACCGATGCCGGACAGACTTCTGTCTGCGTACATGATGCCCCCGGCAGACCTCGTTCTTTAGACCCGATGCCCTCGCAGACTCTGTCTGCAGTCCAGATGCCCCTGACGAACTCTGTGTACAGACCCGATGCACCCATAGACCTATGTCTGCAGAACTGATGCCAAAAGCAGACGTCTCTTTGCAGACTTGATGCCCCCACCGACCTATATCAGCAGAATCAATGCCCCCACAGACGTCTGTCTGCACACCCGATGTCCCCAGCGGAACTCTGTCTGAATACCCGATGCCCCCCAGCAGACCTCTGTCTGCAGACCCGATGCCCCCAGAGACCTCTGTCTGTAGAACTGAAGACCCCAGCGGACCTCCGTCTGCAGACCCGATGCCTCCACATACCTCTGTCTGAAGACACAATGCCCCCAGCGGACCTCTGTCTGAAGACCTGATGCTCCCACAGACCTCTCTCTGCAGACACGATGCATCACAGATCATCAGTCTGCAGACCAGATGCCCCCAGCAGACATCTGTCTGAAGACCTGATGCACCCACAAACCTCTATCTGCAGACTGATGACCCCAAAGACCTCTCTCTGCAGACCTGATGCCACAAAGACCCTGTGTTTTGAACGGATGCCCCCACAGACCTCTGTCTGCAGACCCGATGCCCCCACAGACCTCTGTCTGCAGACCCGATGCCTCCACAGACCTCTGTGTGCAAACACAATGCCCCCAGCGGACCTCTGTCTGAAGACCCGATGCGCATGCAGACTTCTTTCTGAAGACCCGATGCCTTCACAGACCTCTGTCTGCAGACCAGATGCCATCCCAGACCTCTGTCTGCAGTCCCGATGCCCCCACAGACCTCTGTCTGCAAAGCCGATGACACCAGCGGACCTACGTCTGCAGACCCGATGCTCCCACAGACATCTGTCTGCAGACTCAATTCTCCCAGAGACCTCTGGCTGGAGACCCGATGCGCATGCAGACTTCTTTCGGAAGACCCGATGCCTTCACAGACCTCTGTCTTCAGACCCGATGCCTCCACAGACCTCTGTCTTCAGACCCGATGCCTCCACAAACCTCTGTCTGCAGACCCGATGCCCACACAGAAATCTGTCTGCAGAACCGATGCCCCCACTGACCTCTGTCTGCAGACCCGATGCCCCCACAGACCTCTGTCTGCAGACTGGAAGCCCCCAGCGGACCTCTGTCTGCAGACTCGATGCCCTAGCAGACTCTGTCTGCAGAACAGATGCCCCCATAGACCTCTGTCTGCAGACCTGATACCAACAGTGGTCGTCTGTCTGCAGACCCGATGCCCACACAGAAATCTGTCAGCAGAACCGATGCCAACACTGACCTCTGTCTGCAGACCCGATGCCCCCACAGACCTCTGTCTGCAGACCGGATGCCCCCACAGACCTCTGTCTGCAGACTCGATGCCCTAGCAGACTCTGTCTGCAGAACAGATGCCCCCATAGACATCTGTCTGCAGACCTGATACCAACAGTGGTCGTCTGTCTGCAGACCCGATGCCACCAAAGACCTCTGTCTGTAGAACTGATGCCCCCACGGACCTCCGTCTGCAGACCCAATGCCCCCTCAGACCACTGTCTGCAGACCCAATGCTCCCAGAGGCGTCTGTCTGCAGACCAGATACTCCCAGAAGAACTCCGTCTGCACACCCAAAGCCCCCATAGACCTATGTCTGCAGACCACTGCCCCCAGCGGACCCCTGTCTGCATACCCGATGCCCCCCGAAGACCTCTCTCTGCAGACCTGATTTCCCCACTGACCACTGTATGCAGACCCGATGCCCCCACAGACCCTGTCTGTCGACCAGATGTTCCCGCAGACCTCTGTCTCCAAACCTGATGCACCCAAAGACCTCTGTCTGCAGACCTGATGCCTACAGCGGTCGTCTGTCTGCAGACCCGATGCCCCCACAGACCTCTGTCTTTAGACCGGATACCCCCGCAGACTCTGTCTGCAGAGCATGCCCCCACAGACCACTCTATGCGTACTCGATGCCACCACAGACCTCTGTCTGGAGACCCGATGCCCCCAGAGTCCTCTGTCTTGAGACCCGATGCCCCCAGAGACCTCTGTCTTGAGAACCGATACCCCCAGAGCCCTCTGTCTGCAGAAGCGATGCCTCTACAGACCTCTGTCTGCAGACCTGATGAAACCAGAGACCTCTGTCTGCAGAAACGATGCCCCCTTAGACCTCTGTCTGCAGACCGATGCCCCCACAGACCATTGTTTGCAGACCCGATGACACTTTGATCTCTGTCGGCAGACCCGATGCCCCACTGGACATCTGTCTGCAGGCCCGATGACCCACAGACATCTCTCAGCAGACTGGTGCCCCCAAAGACCTCTCTCTGCAGACCTGATGCGCCACAGACCCTGTCTATTGAACGGATGCCACCACAGTCCTCTGTCTGCAGACCCAATGCCAGCAGAGACCCCTATCTGCAGACCCGGTGCCCCGAAAGACCTCTGTCTGCAGACCCACTGCCCCCAGCAGACCTTTTTGCAGACCCGATGCCTGCGCAGACTCTGTCTGCAGACCAGAAGCCCCCGCAGACTGCTGTCTCCAAACGCTATACACCCATAGACCTCTGTATGCAGACTCGATGCCGACAGCATTCGTTGGTCTGCAGAACCGATTCGCCCACACATCTCTGTCTGCAGAGCCGCCTACACCGCAGACCTCTGTATGCAGACCCGATGCCCCCGCAGACTCTGTCTGTCGACCAGATATCCCCGCAGACCTCTGACTCCAAAACCGATGCAACCATAGACCTCTGTCTGTAGACGCGATGCCGACAGCAGTTGTTAGTATGCAGAACCGATGCGCCCACAGACCTCTGTCTGCAGACCCGCTGCCCCCGCAGACCCCTGTATGCAGAACTGATGCCCCCACAGACCTCTGTCTGCAGACCCTATGTCCTCGCAGACTCTGTCTGCAGACGAGATGCCAAAGCAAACCTCTGTCTCCGTACCCGATGCCTTCACAGACCTCTGTCTGCAGACCCGAAGCCCCCCCTGCAGACCTCTTTTTGCAGACCCGATGCTCCCAGCGGACCTCTGTTTGCAGAGCCGATGGCCCCAGTGAACATCTGTCTGGAGAACTTATGCCTCCACAACCTCTACCTGCAGACTATTGATGCCACAGACCTCTCTGTGCGGACCTGATGCCACACAGACCCTGTCTCTTGACTGGATGCCCCAAGAGACCTCTGTCTGCAGACCCTATGCCTCCAGCGAACCTATGTGTGCAGATCCGATGACTGCACAGACCTCTGTCTGCAGACCTGATGCCCCCACTGACCGCTGTATGCAGATCCGATGCCCCCTCAGAGTCTGTCTGTTGACCAGATGTCCCGCAGACCTCTGTCTCCAAACATGATGCACCCATAGACCTCTGTCTGCAAACCCGATGCCAACAGTGGTCATCTGTCTGCAGACCAGATGCTCCCGCAGAATCTGTCTGTAGACCATAACCCCGTAAACCTCTGTCTCCATACTCAATGTCCCCACAGACCTCAGTCTGCAGACGCGATGACCCCAGTGGACCTCCGTCTGCAGACCCGATGCCCCCACAAACCTCTGTCTGCAGACCCGATGCCCCCACAAACCTCTGTCTGCAGACCCAATGCCACCACAGACGTCTGTCTGCAGTCCCGATACCCCCAGCGGACCTTCGTCTGCAGACACGATGCCACCACAGACCTCTGTCTACAGACCCAATGCCCTCACAGACCTCTCTCTGAAGACCTGATGCCCCACAGACCCTGTCTGTTGACCGGATGACCCACAGACCTCTGTCTGCAGACGGAATGCCAGCACAGACCCCTATCTGCAGACCCGATGCCCACGCAGACCTCTGCCTCTATACAAGATGCCCCCACAGACCACAGTCTGCGGACCCGATGTCCCCACAGAGCTCTGTCTGCAGACCTGATGCTGCCACTCACCACTGTATGCAGACCCGATGCCCCCGCAGACTCTGTCTGTCGACCAGATGTCCCCGCAGACTTCTGACTCCAAACCCGATGCACCCATAGACCTCTGTCTGTAGACCCGATGCCGACAGCGGTTGTTGGTCTGCAGAACCGATGCGCCCACAGACCTCTGTCTGCAGACCCGTTGCCCCCACAGAACTCTGTATGCAGAACCAATGCCCCCGCAGACCTCTGTCTGCAGACCCTATGTCCTCGCTGACTCTGTCTGCAGACGAGATGCCAAAGCAAACCTCTGTCTCCGTACCCGATGCCCCCACAGACCTCAGTCTGCGGACCCGATGCCCCCACTGGACCCATATCTGCAGACCCGACGCCCCCACTGGACCTTTGTCTGTAGATTTGATGCCCACACAGTCCTCAGTCTGGAGACCCGATTCCCCCACAAACCTCTGTCTGCAGACCTGATGCACCCGCAGAATCTGTCTGCAGACCGGATGCCCCAACAGACCTCTGTCTGCAGACCCGATGCCCCCACCGGACTTCTGTCTACAGAGCCGATGCCAAAATCGGACCTCTGTCTGCAGACCCGATGCCCCCAGCGGACCTCTGTATGCAGACCCGATGCCATCCCAGACCTCTGTCTGCAGACCTGATGCCCCCAGCTAACATCTGTCTGCAGACCGATGACCCACAGACTTCTCTCGTCAGACTGATGCCCCCACAGTCTCTGTCTGCAGACCAGATGCCCCCGTTAACCTCTGTCTCCCAACCCGATGCCCCCATAGACATCTGTCCGCAGACCTGATGCCAACAGCGGTCGTCTGTCTGCAGACCCGATGCCCGCACAGACCTCTGTCTGCAGACCCGATGGCCTCGCAGACTCTGTCTGCAGACCATGCCACACGCAGACCTCTGTCTCCATACCCAATGCCCCCATAGACCTCAGTCTGCTGACCTGATGCACCCACATACCTCTGTCTGCAGACCCGATGTCCCCACAGAACCTCTGTCTGCAGATCCTATGCCCGCACAGACCTCTGTCTGCAGACCCGATGTCCTCGCAGACTCTGTCTGCATACCAGATGCTAACGCAGAACTCTGTCTCCGGACCCGATGCCACCACAGACCTCAGTCTGCAGATCCGATGCCCCCACTGGACCTCTGTGTGCAGACGCGATGCCCCCAGCGGACCTCTGGCTGCAGACCCGAGGCCCCCACTGACCTCTGTCTGCAGAACTGATGCC
The DNA here is from genome assembly GCA_963919715.1 of Microtus obscurus. NCBI lineage: Eukaryota > Metazoa > Chordata > Mammalia > Rodentia > Cricetidae > Microtus > Microtus obscurus. Next base: position 10,425 of record CAWTZC010001526.1, on the reverse strand, counting down.
TCCACAGACCTCTGTCTTTACACCCGATGCACGCATAGACCTCTGTCTGCAGACGTGATGCCACACAGACCTCTGTCTGCAATCCTGATGCACCAACAGACCTCTGTCTGCAAACCTGATGCCACCAGCGGACATCTGTCTGCAGACCTGATGTCCCACATACCTCTGTCTGCAGATCCGATGCCCCACAGACCACTGTCTGCAGACCCGATGCCCCCACAGACCCCTGTATGCAGAACCGAAGCCCCTGTGAACCTCTGTCTGCAGACCTGATGCCCCAAGAGTCATCTGTCTGCAGACACGATGCTCCCACAGACCACAGTATGCAGACTCGATGGCCCCAGAGACCTCTGTCTGCAGACAAGATATCCTCACAGACCTCTGTCTGCAGACCCGATGCCCCCACAAACCTCTGTCTGCAGACCCGATGCCTCCATAGACCTCTGTCTGCAGACCCGATGCCCCAAGAGACGTCTGTCTGCAGACCGGATGCCCCCACAGACCTCAGTCTGTAGAACCGATGCCCCCGAAGACTTCTGTCTGCAGACCCGATGCCCCCACAAACCTCTGTCTGTAATCCCGATGCCCCCACGGATCTCTGTCTGTAGACCAGATACTCCCAGAGACCTCTGTCTGCAGACCCGATGTCCACAGCGGACCTCCGTCTGTAGACCCGATGCCTCCAAAGACCTCTGTCTGCAGACCCGATGCAGCCAGAGACCTCTGTCTGCAGACCCGATGCCCCCAGAGGCCTCTGTCTGCAAACCCGATGCCGCCAGAGGTCCTCTATCTGCAGAACCGATGCACACACGGACCTCTCTCTGCAGACCCGATGCCCTCATAGACCTCTGCCTGCAGAACCGATGGTCCCACAGACCTCTGTCTGCAGACCCGATGTGCCACAGACCTCTGTCTGCGAACACGATGCCCTCCGCAGACCTCGTTCTGAAAACCTGATGCCCTCGCAAACTCTGTCTACAGTCCAGATGCACCTGCAGACCTCTCGCTACAAACCTGATGCCAAAAGCGGTCATCTCACTGCAGACTTGATGCCCCCACCGACCTATGTCTGCAGACCCGATGCCCCCACAGACCTCAGACCCGATGCCTTAGCAGACTCTGTCTGCAGACCAGATGCCCCAGCAGAACTCTGTTTGCAGACCCGATGACCCACAGATCTCTCTCTGCAGACCCGATGAGCCTTAGACCTTTGTCTGCAGACACGATGCCCGCACAGACCTTTGTCTATAGACCGGGTGCCCCCGCAGACTGTGTCTGCAGACCATGCCCTCACAGACCTCTGTCTCCAAACTCAATGCCCCCACAGACCTCAGTCTGCTGGCCTGATGCCCTCACAGACCTTTGTATGCAGAAACGATGCCCTCAGAGACCTCTGTCTGCAGACACGATGACCCCACAGACCTCTGTCTGCAGACACGATGCCCCCAGAGACCTGTGTCTGCCGAACCAATGCCCACACTTACCTCTGTCTTCAGACCTGATGCCCCCACAAACCTCTGTCTGCATACGCGATGCCCCCACAGACCTCTGTCTGAAGACACGATGCCCCCATCGGACCTCTGTCTGTGGACCCGATGCCCCCACAGACGTCTGTCCGCAGACCCGATGAGCCCACAGACCTCTGTCTGTAGACCCGATGCTCCCACAAACCTCAGTCTGAAGACCTGATGCCACCAGAGACATCTGTCTGCAGACACGATGCCACCCTCAGACCTTGTTCTGCAGACACAACGTCCTCGCAGAATCTGTCTGCAGACCAGATGCCCCCGCAGAACTCTGTCTACAGACCCGATGCACCCATAGACCCTGAGTCTGCAGACCCGATGCCTCCATAGACCTCTGTCTGCAGACCCGATGCCTCCATAGACCTCTGTCTGCAGACCCGATGACCCCAGTGGACCTCTGTCTGCAGACCCGATGCCCCCGCAGACCTCTGTCTACAGACTGGATGCCCCCACAGACCTCTGTATGCAGACTTGATGCCACCTCAGACCTCTGTGTGCAGACCGGATGCCCCCAGAGTCCTCTGTTCTGAGACCCGATGCCCCTCGAGACCTCTATCTTGAGACCCGATAACCCCCTGAGACCTCTGGCTATAGAACAGATGCCTCTACAGACCTCTGTTTGCAGACCCGATGAACCCAGAGTCCTCTGTCTTGAGACCCGATGCCCCCAGAGACTTCTGTCTTGAGAACCGATACCCCCAGACACCTCTGTCTGCAGAACCGATGACTCTACAGACCTCTGTCTACAGACCCGATGAAGCCACAGACCTCTGTCTGCAGACACGATGCCCCCACAGACCTCTGTCTGCCGACCCAATGCCCCCACAGACCATTGTTTGCATATCCGATGGCCTTTTGATCTCTGTCGGAGGACCCGATGCCCCCACCGAACATCTGTCTGCAGACCCGATGACCCACAGACATCTCTTGGCAGACTGATGCCCCACAGACCTCTCTCTGCAGACCTGATGCCCCACAGACACTGTCTGTTGAACGGATGCCCCCACAGACCTCTGTCTGCAGACACAATGACAGCACAGACACCTATCTGCAGAACCGATGCCCCGAAAGACCTAAGTCGACAGACCCACTGCCCCCAGCAGACCTCTGTCTGCAGACCCGATGCCTGCGCAGACTCTGTCTGCAGACCTGATGCCCCCAATGACCACTGTATGCAGACCCAATGCCCCCGCAGACTCTGCCTGTTGACCAGATGTCCCCGCAGACCTATGTCTCCAAACCTAATGCACCCATAGACCTCTGTCTGCAGACCTGATGCTGACAGTGGTCGTCTGTCTGCAGAACTGATGCCCACTCAGTCCTCTGTCTCCATACTCAATGCCACCGCAGACCTCAGTCTGCGGACCCGATGATCCCACAGAGCTCTGCTGCAGTACCGATGCCCACAAAGACCTCTGTCTGCAGACTCGATGCCCCCCACAGACCTTTGTTTGCAGACCTGATGCCACCCAGACCTCTGTCTGCAGACCTGATGCCCCCACATGCCTCTGTCTGCAGACCTGATGTACAAACAAACTTCTTTCTGCAGACCCGAAGCCACCACAGACCACTGTCTGCAACCATAGACCTCTGTCTGCAGACCCGATGTCGACAGTGGTCGTCTGTCTGCAGACCAGATGCCCACGCAGACCTCTGTCTCCATACTCAATGCCCCCACAGACCTCAGTCTGCGGACCCGATGTCCCCACTGAGCTCTGTCTGCAGTACCGATGCCCACAAAGACCTCTGTCTGCAGACCCGATGCTCCCACATACCTCTGTCTGCAGACCTGATGCCCAAACAAACCTCTTTCTGCAGACCCGAAGCCACCACAGACCACTGTCTGCAGAATCCATGCCACCACAGACCTCTGTCTGCAGACCTGATTTCCCCACTGACCACTGTATGCAGACCCGATGCCCCCACAGACCCTGTCTGTCGACCAGATGTTCCCGCAGACCTCTGTCTCCAAAACTGATGCACCCATAGACATCTGTCTGCAGACCTGATGCCAACAGTTGTCGTATCTCTGCAGACTGGATGCCCCGGCAAATTTGTCTGAAGACCATACCCGCTCAAAACTCTGTCTCCATACTCAATGTACCCACAGACCTCAGTCTGCAGACGCGATGACCCCAGTGGACCTCCGTCTGCAGACCCGATGCCCCCACAGACCTCTGTCTGCAGAGACGAAGACCCCACAAACCTCTGTCTGCAGAATCGATGCCCCCACAGACCTTTCTCTGCAGAAACGATGCCACACAGACCCTCTGTCTGCAGACCCGATGCACCCAGCGGACCTCCGTCTGCAGACACGATGCCACCATAGACCTCTGTCTACAGACCCGATGCCACCACAAACCTCTTTCTGCAGACCCGATGAACCCACAGACCTCTGTTTGCAGACCAGTTGCCCCCAGCGCACCTCTGTCTGCAGACACGATGCCCCCACAGACCACTCTCTGCAGAAACGATGCCCCACAGACCCTCTGTCTGCAGAACCAATGTCCCCAGCGAACATCTGTGTGCAGATCCGATGCCCCCACAGACCTTTCTCTACAGAAACAATGCCCCACAGACCCTCTGTCTGCCGAACCGATGACCCCACAGACCTCTGTCGGCAGACCCGATGCCCACACAGACCTCTGTCTGCAGACCTGATGCCCCTACAGACCTCTGTCTGCTGACCAGATGCCCCCAGCTTACATCTGTCTGCAGATGCGATGCCCTCACACTCCCCTGTCTGCAGACCCGTTCCTCCACAGACCTCTGTCTCCAGAACCGATGCCATGACAAACCTCACTCTGCAGACCCGATGACTCCAGAGAAGACTGTATGCAGACCTGATGCCCATACAGACCTCTGTCTGCAGACCAGATGCCCCCAGGACACCATTATCTGCATACCCGATGCCCCAAGAGACCATTGTCTGCAGACCCAATGCCCCAAGCTTACCTCTGTCTGCAGATGCGATGCCCTCACACTCCCCTGTCTGCACATGATGCCCCCACTGACCGCTGTATGCAGACCTGATGCCCCCGCAGACTCTGTCTGTTGACCAGATGTTCCCGCAGACCTCTGTCTCCAAACCTGATGCACCCATTGACATCTGTCTGCAGACCACATGCCCTCAGCAGACATCCGTGTGCAGACCCGAAGCCCCCAGAGACCTCTGTCTGCAGACCGGATGCCCCTACAGACATCTGTCTGTAGACCCGTTGCCGCCACAGACCTCTGTCTGCAGACACGATGCCACCGGCAGACCTCGTTCTGGAGAGCCGATGCCCTTGCAGACTCTGTCTGCAGGATAGATGCCCCTGCAGAACTCTGTCTACAGACCCGATGTACCCATAGACCTATGTCTGCAGACCTGATGCCAAAAGCGGACGTCTCTTTGCAGATTTGGTGCCCCCACCGACCTATATCAGCAGAATCAATGCCCCCACAGACCTCTGTCTCCACACCCGATGTCCCAGCGGAACTCTGTCCGCATACCCGATGCCCTGCTCAGACCTCTGTCTGCAGACCCGATGCCCCCAGAGACCTCTGTCTGCAGACCTCATTCCGGCACAGACATCAGTCTGCAGACCCGATGCCCCCACAGACCTCTGTCTGCAGACACGAAGCCCCCACAAACCTTTTTCTGCAGACCGAATGCCCCCACAGACGTCTGTCTGCAGACCCGATGCCCCCAGCCGACCTCCGTCTGCAGACACGATGCCACCATAGACCTATGTCTACAGACCCGATGCCACCACAAACCTCTTTCTGCAGACCCGATGAACCCACAGACCTCTGTTTGCAGACCAGATGCCCCCAGCGCACCTATGTCTGCAGACCCGATGCCCCCACAGTCCACTCTCTGCAGAAACGATGCCCCACAGACCCGCTGTCTGCAGAACCGATGTCCCCAGCGGACATCTGTCTGCAGAACCGATGCCCCCACAGTCCTTTCTCTGCAGAAACGATGCCCCACAGACCCTCTGTCTGCAGACCCGATGCCCACACAGACCTCTGTCTGCAGACCTGATTCCCCTACAGACCTCTGTCTGCAGACCAGATGCCCCCAGCTTACCTCTGTCTGCAGATGTGATGCCCTCACACTCCCCTGTCTGCAGACCCGATTCCTCCACAGACCTCTGTCTCCAGAACCGATGCCATGACAAACCTCACTCTGCAGACCCGATGACTCCAGAGACCACTGTATGCAGACCTGATGTCCATAGAGACCTCTGTCTGTAGACCAGATGCCCGCAGGACACCACTATCTGCATACCCGATGCCCCAACAGACCATTGTCTGCAGACCCGATGCCCCCAGCTTACCTCTGTCTGCAGATGCGATGCCCTCACACTCCCCTGTCTGCAGATGATGCCCCCACTGACCGCTGTATGCAGACCTGATGCCCCCGCATACTCTGTCTGTTGACCAGATATCCCCACAGACCTCTGTCTCCTAACCTGATGCACCCATAGACCTCTGTCTGCAGACCTCATGCTCTCAGCAGACATCCGTGTGCAGAGGCGAAGCCCCCACAGACCTCTGTCTGCAGACCGGATGCCCCCTACAGACATCTGTCTGCAGACCCGATGCCCCCACAGACCTCTATCTGCAGACCAGTTGCCCCTACAGACCTCTTTCTGCAGACCCAATGCCGCCACCGGACTTCTGTCTACAGACCCGATGCCCCCATCGGACCTCTGTCTGCAGACCCGATGCCCCCAGCAGACCTCCTTCTGCAGACCCGATGCCCACACAGACCTCTGTCTGCAGACCGGTTACCCCTACAGACCTCTTTCTGCAGACGCAATGCCCCAACCGGACTTCTGTCTACAGACCCGATGCCCCCACAGACCTTTTTCTGCAGACCCGATGCCCACAGCTTACCTCTGTCTGCAGACCTGATGACCACACATACCTCTGTCTGCAGTCTCGATGCCCCCATAGACCTCTGTCTGCAGACCCGATGCCCCCAGGAGACCTCTGTCTGCAGACCCGATGCCTCCACAGACCTCTGTCTCCAGAACCGATGCCATGAGAAACCTCACTCTGCAGACCTGATGACCCCAGAGACCGCTGTATGCAGACCTATGCCCCTACAGAACCTCTGTCTGCAGACCAGACGCCCCCAGGACACAACTATCTGCATACCCGATGCCACCACAGACATTTCTCTGCAGAAACGATGCCCCCCAGCTTACCTTTGTCTGCAAATGCGATGCCCTCACATTCCCCTGTCTTCAGACCTGATACCCCCGCAGACTCTGTTGACCAGATGTCCCCGCAGACCTATGTCTCCAAACCTAATGCACCCATAGACCTCTGTCTGCAGACCCGATGTCGACAGTGGTCGTCTGTCTGCAGACCAGATGCCCACACAGACCTCTGTCTCCATACTCAATGCCCCCACAGACCTCAGTCTGCGGACCCGATGTCCCAACAGAGCTCTGTCTGCAGTACCGATGCCCACAAAGACCTCTGTCTGCAGACCCGATGCCCCCACAGACCTTTGTTTGCAGACCCGATGCCACCCAGACCTCTGTCTGCAGACCCGATGCCCACACATACCTCTGTCTGCAGACCTGATGCCCAAACAAACCTCGTTCTGCAGAACCGAAGCCACCACAGACCACTGTCTGCAGAATCTATGCCACCACAGACCTCTGTCTGCAGACCGGATGCCCCCACAGACCTCTGCCAGCAGAACCGATGGCCCCACCGGACATCTGTCTACAGACCCGATGCCCCCGCGGACTTCTGTCTGCAGACCCGATGCCATTTCAGACCTCTGTCTGCAGACTGGATGCCCCCACAGACCTCTGTATGCAGACTCGATGCCAGCACAGACCTCAGTCTGCAGACCCGATGCCCCCAGAGTCCTCTGTCTTGAGACGCTATGCTCCCGGAGACCTCTATCTTGATTCCCGATACTCCCAGAGAACTCTGTCTGCAGACGCGATGCCCCTACAGACCTCTGACTGCAGACCCGATGCCTCCGCATACTCTGTCTGCAGACCATGCCCCTGCATACCTTTGTCTCCATACCCAATGCCCCCAGAGACCTCCGTCTGCAGACCTGATGACCACACATACCTCTGTCTGCAGTCTCGATGCCCCCACAGACCTCTGTCTGCAGAACCGATGCCCCACAGACCTCTGACTGCAGACCTGATGCCCCTACAGACCTCTGTCTGCAGACCAGATGCCCCCAGAACACCACTATCTGCAGACAAGATGCCCCCACAGACCCTTGTCTACAGACCCGATATCCCCAAGACACAACTGTCTGCATACCCGATGCCCCCACAGACCTTTATATGCAGACCCGATGCCCCCAGCTTACCTCTGTCTGCAAATGCGATGCCCTCACACTCCCCTGTCCTCAGACCTGATGCCCCCACTGACCGCTGTATGCTGACCTGATGCCCCCGCAGACTCTGTCTGTTGACCAGATGTCCCCGGAGACCTCTGTCTCCAAACCTGATGCACCCATAGACCTCTGTCTGCAGACCCGATGCCAACAGTGGTCATCTGTCTGCAGACCGGATGCCCCCGCAGAATCTGTCTGTAGACCATACCCCCGCAAACCTCTGTCTCCATACTCAATGTCCCCACAGACCTCAGTCTGCAGACGCGATGACCCCAGTGGACCTCCGTCTGCAGACCCGATGCCCCCGCAGACCACTGTCTACAGTCCGGATGCCCCCACAGACCTCTGTATGCAGACTCGATGCCACCACAGACCTCTGTCTGCAGACCGGATGCCCCCAGAGTCTTCTTTTCTGAGACCCGATGCCCCTAGAGACCTCTATCTTGAGACCCGATACCCCCAGAGACCTCTGTCTGTGGAACAGTTGCCTCTACAGTCCTCTCTTTGTAGACCCGATGAACCCAGAGTCCTCTGTCTTGAGACCTGATGCCCACAGAGACCTCTGTCTTGAGACCCGATACCCCCAGAAACCTCTGTCTGCAGAACCGATGACTCTACAGACCTCTGTCTGCAGACCCGATGAACCCAGAGACCTCTGTCTGCCGACCCGATAACCCCACAGATCATTCTTTGCATACCCGATGCCCTTTGATCTCTGTCGGCAGACCCGATGCCGCTCACCGAACATCTGTCTCCAGACCCGATGACCCACAGACATCTCTTGGCAGACTGATGCCCCCCCACACAGACCTCTCTCGCAGACCTGATGCCCCACAGACACTGTCTGTTGAACGGATGCCCCCACAGACCTCTGTCTGCAGAAACAATGACAGCACAGACACCTATCTGCAGACCCGATGCCCCGAAAGACCTCTGTCGGCAGATTCACTGCCCCCAGCAGACCTCTGTCTGCAGACCCGATGCCTGCGCAGACTCTGTCTGCAGACCTGATGCCCCCAATGACCGCTGTATGCAGACCCAATGCCCCCCGCAGACTCTGTCTGTTGACCAGATGTCCCCGCAGAACTATGTCTCCAAACCTAATGCACCCATAGACTTCTGTCTGCATACCGGATGCCGACAGTGGTCGTCTGTCTGCAGAACAGATGCCCACGCAGACCTCTGTCTCCATACTCAATGCCCCCACAGCCCTCAGTCTGTGGACCCGATGAGCCCACAGACTTCTGTCGTCAGACCCGATGCCCCCACAGACTCTGTCTGTCGACCAGATGTTCCCGCAGACCTCTGTCTCCAAACCTGATGCACCCATAGACATCTGTCTGCAGACCTGATGCCAACAGTGGTCGTCTCTCTGCAGACCAGATGCCCCGGGGAAATTTGTCTGTAGACCATACCCCCCTCAAACCTCTGTCTCCATACTCAATGTTCCCACAGACCTCAGTCTGCACACGCGATGACCCCAGTGGACCTCCATCTGCAGAATTGATGCCCCACAGACCTCTGTCTGCAGACACGAAGCCCCCACAAACCTCTTTCTACAGACACAATGCCCCCACAGACGTCTGTCTGCAGACCCGATGCCCCCAGCGGACCTCCGTCTGCAGACACGATGCCACCATAGACCTCTGTCTACAGACCCGATGCCACCACAAACCCCTTTCTGCAGAACCAATGAACCCACAGACCTCTGTTTGCAGACCAGATGCCCCCAGGGCACCTCTGTCTGCAGACCCGATGACCAAACAGACCACTCTCTGCAGAAACGATGCCCCACAGACACTCTGTCTGCAGAACCGATGTACCCAGCGGACCTCTGTCTGCAGACTTGATGCCAAGAGCGGTCGTCTGTCTGCAGACACGATGCCCCCACAGACCTCTGACTGCAGACCTGATGCCAACAGTGGTCCTCTGTCTGCAGACCTAATGCCCCCACAGACCTCTGTCTGTATACCCGATGTCCCCACTGGACCTCTGTCTGCAGACCCGATGCCCCCCACAGACTTTTGTCTGCAGACCCGGTGCCGCCCAAACCACTGTCTGCAGACGCGATGCCCCTACAGACCACTTTCTGCAGACGCGATGCCCCCGCAGACTCTGTCTGCAGACCATGCCCCCACAGACCTCTTTCTCTATACCCAATGCCCCCACAGACCTCAGTCTTCAGACCTGATGCCCCCACATACCTCTGTTTGCAGATTCGATGCCCCCACAGACCTCTGTCTGCAGACCGGATGCCCCCACAGACCTCTGCCAGCAGAACCGATGGCCCCACCGGACATCTGTCTACAGACCCGATGCCCCCGCGGACCTCTGTCTGCAGACCCGATGCCCCGCGGACCTCTGTCTGCAGACCCGATGCCCCAGCGGACTTCTGTCTGCAGACCCGATGCCATTTCAGACCTCTGTCTGCAGACTGGATGCCCCCACAGACCCTTGTATGCAGACTCGATGCCACCACAGACCTCAGTCTGCAGACCCGATGCCCCCAGAGTCCTCTGTCTGCAGACC